>JAHLSL010000019.1:12202287-12239440 GCA_025920805.1 Petroica traversi
CGGGAGCGGGGCCGCGGCGCTTCCCCGGGGGTGCTGCTGGAGGAGGAGGCGGGGATGGGACAGACGGAGCCCCCAAAAACCTGCGGGTCGCCCGCTGTCCTGGCGAGGGGCCCGGCGGCACCGCTGTGGGTCAGGGGCTGCAGGTGCCGAGTGAGAGCTGAGTGTCTGTGAGAGCTGCAGGTGTAACTATAAATGTTTGTGGTAGCGAGCGTAGAAAGTGAAGATGCAGTGAAAAGCTGTGCTCATCTGGGTCCCGGTGCGGGCACCCTGATACTCACATGTCCAGTCAGGTACACTCGAATTTCAGCCACAGTGAACACCTACTGAAAGGTGTTCGAATAACTGTTCAAATCACTTATTTGCTAAATAGGAAATACTATATCCATCTTTTGGCTGTATGGTGGTATATATGCATATAAATGAGATTTTGACATACAATCCACAGAACAGCTAGAACAGAATGCTCATATTATTCTCACTATCCTAAATTTACTAGTGAGATGTACCAGCAAGTTTCAAGATGTGATTTCTTTAAGCCTCAAACCAGGAAATGTTAGTGAGAAATGTATTTGATGTTTTATATTTGATACCAAAGAAGCAATACATATGGATTAAAAGACAATATTAGTTATAGAAAAAGATGTATTATATAACAAGCATAAAAAAATCAGGTATGCTGTTTATACAATTTTTTTTGTTTGTTCCTAATGGACAAGGTTGACCTGATGTCTCAGGGGTACATAAAGAAGGAAAGGATGAAGTGTTATTGGCATTTTTAATTACAAGTATAGGTCATATCTACAAGCTGCATGAGATGGGAAACTGTGATGCTTTGATAACTCTGTTAATTAGCAAGCAGTCAACCAATTGAGTGGGGAAAAAATTGTTCAGTCTATTTAAAAATAATTCTTTTTAGTTGTAGGTTTAATAGGTAGTGTAGTGGGGAAATCACTGAAAAAGACTGTCCATCATGTTAAGATTTATCTGTTGACATTAAAATATTTTGAGACTTCCCAAAAGTGCAATAAAGTGAAAAAGACTAAATTTGTTGTTAGTAAATTGTACAAATCAAGTCAGCATGACATTGTTAAAAAGCCAAATTGCACCCTACAGGCATATAATTTGTTTGTTTATATAAAATAAGAGCACGCATACCCTCCTAGTTTCTAAACTGAAACAGAGATGCTGAATCTGAGATAACTCAGGTATATAAGCTAAAGAGTAGAGAGTTCATTGTTTTACTTCAGTGTTTGTACACACAGCACAATCCTATGTTCTTATCTCTCAACAAGAATTTTTTTACTTGTCACCATAAACTGTATTTTCAAGTCAATTTCCAATTTGTCATAATCTGTTGTTTGAAATATGATGGCGTGTGAGGACCTGACTAGTAGAGTTTATGTAATATTTGCTGTGTAATTATGTGAAGATTTAGCCTGCCTTCCATGGGCCTATGAAGTTAAAAAGCAGAGTTAATCATGTTACATGTGATAGTTTATGAAAATGTTTTATACCAAGCTGGTTGATTACATTGGTTAGTAGAATGAAGCAGTAATGAAAACAGATAACACATTTTTGGCCTTCATCTAAACTTCCTGAAAGTTAAGTAGACCAAATTTCCTTTGAAGACTGAAGAGTTAGAAGAAAAGAGGAGATATTTGTGCATAAAATTATCTGATCTCAAAGTAAATGCCAGCATGAAGATTTTTGGTTTTTTTTTTGTTTTACTTGCGCTCCCCAGTGTGAATGTAAACCATTTAATGAATTTTCTAGATCCCCCTGACTTCAGTCTAGCTGGGCCAAGAGAGTAGGAGAGGGAAGTCTTGTTATAAATTCTCTCCTGATAGCTCTACAGGAGTCTGTATCCTGGAGAAATAAGAAGTTCAAGCTGTTTTACGTAATGAAGTAGATGTTCCTTGTGAGCCAGTAATTATTTTGATTTTAGGCATAACACTAGTCTGTACTAGTAGCCCCAGTACTCATTCCAGGCATCTCAGAAGTGTGGCCGTTGGCATTGGCTAGACAGCTGACCACAGGGACGGCCGGTGGCTCGGTGGCTTGTTCTGAGAGTTTCCTTTTTGTTAAGTCAACTTCAGCTGAGGACTTCTTTTCCCTTCGCTGCGAGCCGGGCTTCCCTGGGATGGTGGTCACTGTCCCAAAAGCCGGAGAGCTGCTGAGAGAGAGAGTGTTCCCTTGCCCGGAGCCCAAAATCAGACACAAGACACAAGGGTTCAGGGGCAAAAGACCCCGGAATGGCCCAACATTCAGACTTTTATTCTGAGGGTTACAACTTATCTCATAACAGTACAGGGGAGGAAACAGGGAAGGGTTGGAAGGTCAGGGTCCAGTTGGGAAGGAGTAAGGGAGGAGAGAGTGAGACACAAGATACTATTGTTAACGGGGGGGTAGGAGGGGGGAGTTCGACTCCCCTTCCAAGGCCAAACTTAACTCTACCTTCAGAGGGGCCTCACTTTCTCTAGGCCCTCAGAAATTCTTCAGGGGATATGTCATTCTCTGAGCTTGAACCACTGCTACACAGAAGATGTGCAGTTTGGGGATGAGATTTCCAAGAAGGGAACAAAGAGCCTTCTCCTGGCTCTGTGAGATATGGGACACATGAACAAAACTGAGAAGAGGCTGTGAAGCAGAGCGTTTCAGGTAGGACAGCAAATGAATGTAGGTGAACGATAAACAAATGAAGAAAGTAGTGCTTGGGGAAAAGAAAAAGTTCCAAAATAGTTTTCAGATCAGAAAATTAGGAATCAGAAAGGAAACATTTTAAAAGGCTTGGGGAAGTGAGGTAGTCCAGTAAGAATATCTTCATCCATATGCAGTTTATCAAATGATCCCAAATGCAAAAATTTTTGTAACTATACTATACTCACACTTTGATCTCTTTTGTCTTCGGAGGAAGTTCTCTTTGCTCTGACTGATGGTGAAAGAAGTCATCATGACTGTTATCACTCCATAATCAAACTATACGCACGCTTAGATGAACTCCTTCTATAAGCTGATATTTACCACTCTACAAATTTTTCTGTTTGGAAATGGAGCGAGTTTTTGTGTATCGCTGCCCTCTACTGGAGAGAAGGTCAGAACCGCTCCATCAGGTGTCGGTATGAGGCCTTAGAGCCACGGCAGCTGCTGGTGCTCCTCGTTTCTCCGTGAGTCACCTTTCTACGACCGAGGTGTAAGGTGTGAAGATCTGGGTGGCCAGCATCCAAAAAAAAAGATTTTCTTTCCCACGTGAGTTCAAAAAATTGATCATGAAGTTTTATGTCTGCAGCATGTTGAGACAGACAAAATTATGATTAAGCAATGGTTGAGGCTTTTAGGATATGTATTTTCCATGAACTTCTGTGAAAGAGGTATCTAAATTCATCACAGAGATGCTGAAAATTTTGAGCAGTGTTGCTTTGGTAAGTATTTGCCTATAGCTTTGTAGATAACCTCATCATTTTTCATGTTTAAATGCTTTGGTTCATCTCCATTGCATTACAAAGTGATTGCCCTCTGTCCCTTTTCCTGTCTGACCTTTCATGCCTCTATACTTGGCTTTTGTTATCTATATAAATATTGCCAAAGTACCACATTTTTATATTTTATTTTCATTTTCTTCCCAGAATTGGCATTAGCAGAACAACTGAAACACAGTGGAGAGCACAGCAGTGATATTCTCTCAGTATCTCAGTGTTTCATTTCCTCCACCTACTCTCACAACAACCCATACACATCCAGAGCAGTTTCTGTTGGAATGCACTGAGTTTTCCAGCTGTCTGGGCACATGCATCACCATGGCAGTCTGAGAACTGTGAAGGAGGCCTGGTCAAACCATGCAGGAAAGAAAATTTCACTATCAAGCTCAAAATATGTCTTCTACTCAGAAGATGCTACCAGTTTCTGTGTTCATTTTAATTTTGCCACATCTGAGTCAAATTTACAAAGATGAAGCTCAGATGTATGCTTTTCTCATTCCCTTGTGGCATCAGTTATTTCTTCAAGGTGAGAAGGCATTTTGACTGTGCCTGTGAGGGTAGAATCAGAATCATTTAGGCTGGAAAAATTCTCTGAGATCATTGAGTTCAACCTTTGACTGATCACCACCTTGTCAGTTAGACCGTGACATTAGGTGCCATGTCCAATTGCTTCTTGAATACCTCCAGGGATGGTAACTCCACCACTTCCCTGAGCAGTTTATTCCAGTGCTGAACAACCCTTTCTGTGAAGAAATTCCTCCTGATGTCAAACCTGAATCTCCCCTGGCACAGCTTGAGGCTGTGTCCTCTCATCCTGTCACAGGTTCCCTGGGAGAAGAGGCTGATCCCCACCTGCCACAGTGGTTGTAGAGAGTGATAAAGTCCCCTCCTTGTCTCCAGGCTAAACAACCCCAGATCCATCAGCCACTTCTTACAGGACTTGTGCTCCAGACCCTTCACCAGCTTTGTTGCCCTTCTCTGGACCCTCTCCAGCACCTCAGTGTTTTTAAATTTTGTGCAATATGGGTAAAATACCACTATTGATGGCCTCTGCACCTAACCTGATTAATGGCAGAACCATTCAGCCTTAAAAATCTGCTTTCTCTTACTTCTCTGAGTATCCCAAAGCAGGCATCTGCCAAAAAAATGTAATTTAAAATATTTTTATTTTCCTAATGTTTTAATTGTCTTTTGCTATAAAGATTTACTATCCACCACAGCCATTGTAGGTCATTGTTGTATTTTAATGGGTAGCACTGAAGATGGTATTGTTCTAGGTAGATGAATTTTGTGGGTTGCCTCATTTCATGTTACCGAATTACCTGCTATAAAAACCACTGCAGTAATTCCTTTCCCTATCCCAATGGCTAACATGAAGAAATTAATAGGGCATGGAGTAGAGTGGTTGTTCCCAAAGAGTGACTCCTAAATGACAGGTGTCCTCGAAGGGAAAGGTAATCAGGCATCAGCTCACTTTGTACATCTATACTGACTATTAACTGGTCAGTTAAGATGGATGATAAAGCAATGTACATATTATTTTATTATTTAGAAGCAAAGCAAGTACTTTGTTGAAGGCACTGTTACTGTGATCTTTAGGCTATCAAAACACAGTTCTTCAAAACCTGGGCTTTCAACCTCTAGCAGGAAATAAATTATCTTGAGAGGCTTCTCAACATGGTCTCTCTTTTGGAAGATGTAAGATGGAAAATTTGAGTATGCCATTCTTCCCCTGCCCAAAAAAAGATCTTTGTTTGGTATTAGAAACAAGCAAACTGCTGTGACTTTCAGACACCAAAATGTGTTTCAGTGGTATCAACAGCAACGTTAAGAATTAGCATAAAGAGAGGAGGGAAAATTAGTTCAAACCAAGAAACCCACAAAATTTCCTCACTAGAATGAAAATATTTTTTCAGATATTGAAAGCCCTGGGAGGGTGGCAAATGATGCTGGAATGATTTTTTCCTTTTCTTTTATATACCTTTTACACAGTTCTCTGTATCCACAAGTATTAGCAGTATGCATACTTGTAACCCTTCACTTAGTCTAGTGCTTAGTGTTCTGTAAGTGTTCTGCAGGCCCTGAGACTGAACACCCCAGAACTGCAGAGCCAGGGAGACCAAACATCCTACTATCTTAGGAAGCCAAGGTCTCCTAGCAGGACAGATTCTGTAAACTAGAGCTTAGCCCACCCCAGCCCATTATTGGGCTCCCTTGTTAGATATGCTAATGTGTAAAGTCTATAACTTGTGTACTTGTGTACAGGGTGTGTGCATTGCCACGCTGTCACCTGGGTGAAGTGGATACATCCAACAGGATCCTGATTAAAACACTGAGGTAACGACCCCCAACCCTCTAGTTTCATTTTCCTAACACCAGGAAAAAGGGATCACAAAGTGCAAATTAGTTTCTAAACATCTGCAGCAAGGACATGCATTCAATTTCTTAATTAAGGAGGGCTATAATAACTTATGATATAATGTTTTTAAAGTATGAGCTTATAATGCTAAAATGAAGTGCAATACAAGAGGAGTATTTTTGCTTCTTTGACAAAAAAATGTCTGCACTTTTTTGCTTTATAAGAACTTTCTGTGAATGAGAAGACTAGTAATCATGTAGAAAATTGACTCTAACTTAAGATTTTAAATGAGGTATTTTTAGATAAAAATATTTTACATCTGCATTAATTTCAGGCAGCACAAATAGCACAAAGCAATCAGGGCTATCTGAATACTACCATGACTAGTTTGTAGGAAAGCATCATTCTGTGCTGTGTGAGATGGGATTGCTCCTTTCTTACAAGAGGTAAAAGTGGAATATGTTTTTAAAAGTGGGATACTTTTTTCTGCTCAGACTGCACATCAAAGACCTCACAACAGTCAACTGAGAGCCAAACTGAGACCTTGACTCATTTTCCTAGTGATGTTATCAATTCAAACATTGTTGAAGACAAACGACTGTTGTAGGCAATGTTTTTCAGAAATAAAAAAAATAATTTAATCCCATACAGCATAAGGCAGGATAGGAAAAAGAAAAGATGACTTCCATTTTGCAGGTAGAAAATTGAGTATTGATACAAGCAGAAACAAGAGCTGAACTCCAGTATATTCTGGTTTTAGATTTTAACAGTAGGATCATGATTTGTCTGTTTCAGCAACTAAAAGATTTTAAAAACAAAGGCCTTCACAAAAAGCACCAGTGTCCTGGAGAGAAGTCCTGAAAACATTCAGCAGGGCTTTGAGATGTGGCAACTCAAGTCCCTCCCTCTCTTTAAATGGCTGGATGTAAAAGAGTGACAGTTGGATTTGTCCAGATTTAATGTTACACAATAATCTTGTCATTTGTACAGAAAAGGGAGTGGAGAGGTAGCAGTTGCCTGCCTTCTTATTAAGCCTATTCCAGGAGGAGAGAAATTGAGCATAAAATGTGCAATAAAGCAGATGGAAAAACATCCAAAGCTTTTGAGATGGAATTGTTCATTCTTTTCTGCAGTCTGTGCTTTGTTTTTTATTTATTTTATATTATGGGAAAAGGAGTCAACAATTTGGTTTTTTAATCATTTTTCATGATCCTTTCATGTGAACCCCAACAAATCAGGTAGTAGCCACTCCCCAATTGTCAAGAAGTCCCAGTATTCAAGATTCAATCCATATTTTTACAACATGTTCAATTATTTTTCACTTTGTGTCTGGAAGATACGCTGATATCTCACAAGGTGTTTTTGAGGATAGCTTTTAACAGAAAGTTCTGACAGAGTTAAACTCCAGAAAGACTGATAATTAAGACTCACATCAATAAATCTGTCAGTCAGATATGGGAAAGGAACTATTTTAAGGCACAATAAAGAGCTAAAAATGTCAGTAAAGGCAGCATACAGAGATATTTCAGGCTTGTTTTTCCTCTCATGGAAGACAACAGGCAATTTATGGTGAAGGTAGCAGCAAAGTAAGATAATAAAATATCAGAATATGGCAAATTTTATTTCTATTTTGCATCTGTGATCAGTAAAGTACCCAAAACTGGAATATGTATAACAGATAATTCTGATTATAATTAAGCATCATATTTCATGGAAGGTTTGTAGTTAAAGACAAATGAAAGACAACACAGGAAGAAGCTACTTAACTATACTTTAAAAAATGTGTGATAACATATTCCAGCATTTTTTAGTCTCAAGTAGAGGAAGGTTTTCAGGTAGTGATGCAAATCTACAGTTGTTCACAAAACGGGGTCCTTGTATGAAAAGCCATGTTAAAGTTTTGGAAAAATTTAAGAAGAGAGGGCATCTCACATCTCTTGAAATTCCCAGACATCTGCACGTCATAAACTGAATTTAACTTCTCCAGAGAAGTCCTTTCTTAGAAGTTCTTTCTTGTTTAAACAGGTATGTATGTATATAAATACACATACACACATACAAACATTTCCTGTTGTTGCAGCGCTTATGGAAAATCGTGCACACAATGGGTATGGAAAAAAGTGTGTATTGAAAACAACTGACTCTATTCTGCATTCTCTGTGGCAGTTTCTGCCAGGTATTTGGGATAGTGGTGTTTATTCCCTAAAAAGCAAAGAGGACAGTTTATTCAACACGATTGAATGAACTCTCTTTGGAGAGTTTTCTCCTCATCAGAAAGCTGGCAGCTGTTGAACAGCAGTGCCCTGTTCCCCATAAATTGTACTCTGGTAACTCCCTTTCCCATTGCTAGCAGCCATCCAACGTCAGTTCTTTCAGTGTACTCCAAACAGCTGAAGCACAAAAAAACCCCAGACACATGTGTGAAGGAAGAGGCAAATTTTATAATTACTGTAAGAAGAAATCTTCCTGTAAGAGGAAATGCGCTTCTTCAGTTCCAGTGTTCTAGCTACCAGCTATTCAGAAATTTTTGTTTTCTAATAATTGGCAAACTAATCTGCCTTCAGCTGAGCTAGCACTGCCTTGGAAATCTGCAAGTGCCTGTAAAGTGCTGTAAGCTCAGCATATTTTATAAAGTTGTTCAGAGGCCACAGTAAAGTATGTCTGACAGCTTTCTTGTAGAAGTCATTCCTGCACTACAGAACTCCAACACCAAAAGCTTTGTTCTGACCTGGTAACATTTCATTCCTACAAGCTTATAAGTAAAAATAAAATGCCTGATTGGCTGCTTTTTTTAGTACTCATTAAATTTAATTTAACATTAAAATGCCATTCAGTAGATAGAGGACAGCAAGCTACCTTGAATAAATCACTATTCATGCACAATGCAGCATTTCTGAACTCAGGAACTTCTAGCAAAAGCTAAACTAGCAAATTGCACAGTGTCCAGAACCATGGTGTGGCAGAAAAGAGTTTGGCCAGTCACAGGCAGATTCCTCAACTGATAAAGAAGTGCCACAGCACAGCTTAGTCAGCACTTTGGTGATGAGTTACAGCAGGGAAAAGACCCTTGTCTATAGAGCATCTCTGGGCTGCTTCTGTGACAGGGAGCCCATGAAACTCTTGTGAAGACATAATTGGCTATTGTAGAGGGAAGGTGAAGGCAAGAAAAAGTACCATTTTGAACTTGGTCATAAAGGAATCACATCAGGTAATATCTAGTAATGACTAAGTGTGCTGCTGTGATCAAGAGGATGCAAAAGCCAGCAGGATGACCAGAGATCAACAAAGGCAATAGAATATTTTAAGCAAAGGTAAAATACCAAAGGATATTACTACCAGTAGCTTTATAGGGTATTGCATTGGTTTCTTCTCAATGCTGCCTCCATTTATTTATTCAAAGAGGTTTTTTAAAAACTGCCATACTGAAAACTGGAGCTGAGATTGAATCCCAGGTGTGGTTCTTTCTGCATCGCTGCAGGAAAGAAAGTGTCGCTGATGTAGTATTCAATAGTGCTGCTCTTTAACTCACTTTTAAACCATTTCTGTCTGTCACTGATACGGCACTGATTTCTGCATGGTTAACAACAATAAAAAGTGGTAATATATGCTTTTGTCTTTCAAAAGAATAATAGGTATATTTTTAAAGAAGGAATTCTTATGTGAAAAAATATCATTGTTTTAATTTCATCATCTTTCATTTCCTGCCATAAATACAAGGGAAAACAGACCTGGGAAAGAAAAGAAGGAAAGAAAAGTGAGATAAATCCAATCTGACCTGTTACTTCATTTATACTGGATTTCTATTAGTCCCTGGAGTAGATTCCTGAGGGAGTGTCCTATTTCTTCAATTTTAAATACTCTTTTGAAGGAAGCACTTGAGATTATTCTCTTGTTCTCTCAAAGTAACTAAAAAGACCTTTACAAACATAAAGATTTTTTTGGTATTGACTTTCATGTATATTTAAATGGTTACATTTGCAGCCCTAAAATAGAATAAATTCTAGAGATTTCTACGTGCTGTTATAAATACCTCTGGTGCTACTCTGTCCTGATAATTTAATACTTTGTTTTCTCCTTGCAGTCTGGTTATCATCCAGTATTCTTTAATGGAAAGTGACAGACTACAGGAGCAAAGAACTGGTGGTCTTTAAATGGTTCATGAGCTGTTCTAAATCACCTGTGTGACTTTGAACCCAAGAGCACCAACCATATTTTCACTTGCCCTGACAGAAGCAAGTGGTGTCTATTTGAAGCAGACAGTTCGAAGCAGACAGAGTTTCATTCAGGAAAGAAAATATTAAAGCTTAAGGTCAAAAGAGCTGGTAAGGTGGCTTCCTATTATGTATGTGTGTGTGTATATATATATATATATATATATATATATATATATATATATAAAACTGTTTTTTAATTTCCTGTACAAGCCTGTTATGGGCTCAGAAAAAAAGGATGAGTCTTCTCCTTTTCCATGAAAACAAACTCATCTAACCAGCATCAAGTAAACCAGCTTTGAATAGTTACATCCCAGTATCAGACTGGGCTCATAGAGGAGTTAGCCAAAGGCCAATTACAAGCTGATCTAGCTAAAGCCAGTGTATTCGGGACCTAGGACAATCTGGATTTAGGCCAAGAACTAGGATGGAAAGAGCTTTACTGGATGATGAATTATCTCCTGCTGTCAGCAGACAGTAGAAAGGCATTCTCCACCTCCTGGAATTACACGCCATAAGATAAGATAACAAGTGCCACTTAAAGGTGGCATAAATCCTGAGAAATTCATTCTCAATTGCTTGTGATTCTGTGCCTGCTTATTTTTAATGTTTATGTGACCACAATATCGACTATATATTGCAAATTCCATTCCTTTGCATCCCATGTAATCAAAACAGCTCTCTGCACATAAACGGTGCACCCCAATTTAGTAGCTGGCTTTAAAGAAAAGAGATTATTTAATATTCATATTGTTGAATGCCTAAGAATTATGCTTAGGATGATCAGTTCTCCAGTGCCAAGTGCTTTGGAAATACAGAACAAAATAGTGTATTTCAGAGAGCTAATAAAGTGAGAGCAAGACTGAGGATAGAAGATGGGAAAACAGGGGAATAGGTGGTTACAACCAACATGGCTTCACTAAAGGAAAAATTGTACCCTACAAATTTAGTGACCTTCTGTGATGGGGTTACAGACTTGGTTGGTAAGTGAAGAGCAACAGATGTCATCTGCCTGAATTTCTGCAAAGCACTTGACTTTGCCCACAAGACATCCGTGTCTCTAAACTGGACAGTTGTGTATTTGTCAGATGGACCACTTGCTGGATAAGGAACTGGCTGAATTGTTGCACTCTGAATTGTGGTCAAGAGCTCCATGTCCAAGAGGAGATCAGTGACTATTTACATTCCTCAGGGGTCGACATTGGGACTGTTAAGTGTATTTGCAATGATTCTATGATTCTAGAAGAATCTCACTAGGAAAAAGTATGGAATGCAAGGAATGAACATGGTTGAAGGTAACGAAAGCTTAGCTCTGCAACTAACTGCATACCAAAAAGAGAGGACTGCAGGCATAAGGCCAACTTACTCATTCAGCTAATAGAAGACTCTTTTCATTTCAAACATATTAATATTATCATTGAGAATTTGTTAACTGGGTTCAGGGCATCAATTCCAGCTTCTAAATACAGGGGAAAACATCCAGATATCACTTACAAAATGCATTTACGAAATGAATTTTGTGGAAAGGTGTCAAAAACTATTGTATCTCAGAATTTTATCTATGTTGAAGAAGTGTTTGATCTGGGTAAGTGACTGGGTATAAGTTCAACAAGCTGATTGCCCTGAAAATTTTACGTAAGCCATGTGTCTTAAAAGGTAGCAGCAAGAGTCACAGATAACTATGCTTTATAAAACATCTAAGCTCAAGAACAAGGCCAATTAGTTTTAGAAGTTAAGGACATGCTAACAGTGCAATAAACATTAATCAGAATTAATGCTTGCATATATTCCTACAGCTGTGACATTAATCAAGTGTAAAGAGAACAAAAAGTGGTATATATGGCCAAATTTCTGCTTCTCTGGAAAGGTTTTCCCACAGGAGCTCTACATCTTCAGATGTTTCAGTTATATGTAGTAAGTGTAATGGTGAAGGTAAAGGCTGTACACAGTGGTATGGCCAAGAGCAGGACTGTTTGGTAGGAGGTCTGAGACAGGGAGAAAAGTTATGTAGGATTTGAAGGTGACCTTATTGCCCTAAGCTGAGGAGATTTCTGCATACCCACTGTAAAGGTATCACAGATTTTTCTGTGTGATGAAGGGGTGTTTTCTGAAGCTCATGCAGGTCTCACTTGTGGTTGGTACAGGGAGAATACAACTCACCAAGTCCCATTATTTATCAGAGAGTTGGAAGCTGTGTGTGCCCAGTGCTCAGCACGTTCCCAATGTAGGTTCTCAGTGCAGTGACAGCTGGCAAGGTCACTTGTAAGGGGGAAGGTGGAACATGCACATAAACATCTACAGAATTGGGGTTTTGGCCTCTGTCCTGGAGCATATGCTCTCAATTTAGTACTTGCAGATCTAACTATTGCCCTCTGAGAAGCTCTTTGTACCACTGCTCAAAATGCAGTTCATCAACTTGCCATTCCCTAGCTGGCTTCACTACTGCTTTGTTAGCTCTATTTTCTCTTAGACAGAATACATATCCCTGTATCCAGAGGCAGCTTCAGAGGAAAGGAATGAATGCCTTTTTAAGTGCTAAACCTTAAACTTTTATTACTGTTAAAACAACATTACTAACGTGGTGAAAAAATAGGTGAAATAAAAAAACAAAATTAAAATTAAAAGCTAATAAATATTTTTAAGGGATTTTGGACAGATACAAACTTCATAAAATAAAAAGACAGTCTTCAATGCATATGTAGCCAATGGCTAATCCTCAGGCTCCTAGCTCATAAGTGGCATTTCTTGATGCTTAGCTAACTTGACATTAAATTTGTCTTCTCATCTAAGCAACTTACACAAAAAGCTTAATATGTACTTTTGAGTCTCCACAATGTCATGTCTGTGACCAGGGTTGCATTACAGAACATGTCACTCCAGAGGTACTCAGCAACTGTCTGGAGCTGCCACCTCCATGGAGGCAAGGTGCCAATTTGACCTGACATAAGGCTGCGCACTCCAGGGAGCTGTCAGAAGGTGCTGAATTGGCCAGAGAGGAAGAATTGCTGATCTCTTTACTGGAAACGACTGATCCACTGCTGTGTCAAGACTGCAAGGTTTGTTCTTCCATACCCATGTGAACATCAGGGTCAAGAAAAGCCTTATCTTGTCTTTCCAGGAGTAAGTGGATACTTAAAGAGGAGAAAATTCATTTCAGCTTTGAAATTTATTAAAATATCTCCATTCCCTCAGAGTATAATAATTTCCTAAACCCTCAGTGTTAAAGTACTAAATCTTGCGGCACTAAAGCAATATAAAGCTCTAAATTCTATACAGACATATGAAGTTCCTCACCAAAACCCATACCTTCCTCTGAAAAAGAACACTTTGATATCAAATTCAAAACTCCTGATCTGTTTAGCTCTTCTATAAAGAATTTGTGTCCTCAGAAAAGGTAACGTTATAACGCATACCAGTTCTTCCAGTGGCCTTCTTCAACTTCAGGTTCTATTCTAATCTTTTTCATTTTTATTTCCTACAGCTAGTTCTCACCCCAATCTCATTCTGAGTCAAACTCTGGGTCATTCATTCCACTGCTTGCTCTGGAGCAACAAAGACAGAAAATAATTATATGTGATTGAGATGCAGATTATAATGCTTGAATTTGCGTATGTCAAAGCTATTATATTAAAAAAAGGAAAAAATTGCAATTGAAATTAGGAAAGAGAGATGCAGGGAGAAAGCGAAACAATATAATGAATAGGGTTCTCCACAAATTTATTTTTTCCCTTGTATGAAGGACATTATTCCTGACACCAGTGAACTTGGAATTCTTTTTTTTTTAACTACCCGGGGCATGGAAAACAAAAGTGTGTCTGATTATACAATTATCTTACAAATCATTCTGTGGGATATTTCTGCAATTCCTTGTTCTACTGAACAAAGCATGCTAAATCATTCTAATGGTCTTTGCAATGTGTGAAAATAAACAGGCAAGAATAATTCATTTAAGTGGTATTTGATAACAGAGGATGAGCTTATGTTTAAAATGTCTTTGTGTTTATGAAGCATAGATGTAGTCTTATGATTGGCTTGTATTTTGATAAATTCACATTGTTAATGTCAAAGAAGTGTTTTCCTTGCAACAGTTTTGCCATTTAGCTGGTAGCATATACCCTAGCACACTGTGTTTGAAGGCAAAGGTAGATCCATGCAAATAGAAGCAAGGACAATAAGGGATCATTTAGAACAGTCATCAGAGCTCTTTTATGTTATTTGTTTAAGTGGATGATGTTTATTCACCAGGTACAAAAAACAAATTCATTAAAACCAACAGTTTGAGTCATTCAGAGGCTAATAGTGTTCTCTGATTCTGTAAATAGCCACAAAAAGGCCTGTCATTTCCTTTGTTTGGTTAGTTTTTTGTGTTCTCTGGGTTTTTTTTTTTGCTTTTGTTTGTTTTGTTTTTTTTTTTAATCAAGTAGAGGAAGTATTTTATGACTTGGGAGAAATATTTTAGCTAATTTTATCTCATAGAGAAGATTCTACTAACTTAATAATTTAAATACAAATATACCATTGTAAAGCATCATTAGCATTCCTGCTAAACTTGAAAAAGAAAAAAATCAAACAAGTAACCCATAACTAAACAGCAAAATTGCAGGGGAAAACTGAAATGTCCTTTGTGCACTGCATTTCCACTACAATCAAGTGCAAAGTTACTATTCTCAGTTTTATTGTTACAATATCCAGCAGTTACTAGATGAGGAAAATGAACTCTATAGTGGAAGAAAATGAATCTTTAACTGCATGCTATTTACTAAAAGAATACTGAAAACAGAAATATATATAGCTAGCAATGGGAGAGCATGGGGATCCTTGGTGATACAACTGTCCTGTGCACCTTAGTTTTTCCTGTTACCTCATCTACAGATGCACACATTTTGGAAATTATTACAGATCATGTGAGGATGTCTTCCAAAGTGTTCATTTCCCAGGAGAGTTGCTAATAGTTAATTAAAAAAAAAATTAAAATTTTCATGGTAATAAATATTAAACTGGAAAGCAAATATGCAGTAAATGAGAACTATTATACTGAATATTTATTAGCTTGCGTGTGTCCTAAATTAGAATTTCTTCATTAACCTAGCTCAAATTGGTAGCAGAACATATTCGAATAGATGTTTAGCTTTACATAGACTTCTTTGGAAATTGAACCATAGGAGTAGATTTGAAGGAATGTAAGTGAAAGAGAATTTGTAATCTAAAAAATATGGCAACAATGGAAGAGAGAATGTCTAATGTAAAACGAGTGCAATCATGCCGTAGTATATAGGCAGAAAAAGTCTCCTGGCTCTAAAAAAAAAAAGGTGTATTAGTTATTCAAATACTTGAATTGCTATAACCATAGTCTACTGGCTACTGAAGTGGCTCCAGCGTTTGGAAAGTGACCTGAGCTGACTCTTTTTATGGCAAGAAAGGAGAGATGGAATTTTCTTGCACGCTGAAGTTCTGTAAATGCCAGCATACATGCACATTCACTCACTTTGCCTGGCCATAATTAAAAATGTTATCTCCACCCACTAGGAAAAAAAAAAAGAAAAAGGAAAAAAAAAAAAGAGCAAGATTGACCTTTCTTCATGCTGTTTTTGGTTTCCAGGGTGTACAGTTCTTTCACCTGTTTTCTTGACATACACAACCTTGTGTTATTCTGTGTACAACTGTTCTGCCTATAAGAAGAGTTTTACCAAAGGGGGCTCTTTCACCAGCAGCAGAAAATTTTGCAAGTGCAGATTTCCCCAGTGTACTGGCTATGAGCTCAGGTAGTTGCCATGTGTATAATATTAACAATAGCATAAAATATGAGACCTCTTACAATGTCAATTAGGGACTAGAAGATGTTCAGGGTTAAGTATTCTGAGAAGAAATCAGTTTTTAAACATCATCTGACTGTTAGTACAATGAATCCATCAACTTCAGCCTGGATGGCTTGTTTATTCATCAAGAATATGTTTTTCAGGTGGTCTTTCCATCATTAGAGAACACTGAAATCCTCTAATCTGAAAAAGATGAAAGCAGACATACCTCATGGCAAGGAATAAAACAATGGCATTTCCTGGCACACTGTAGTTATTTAAAATAGATTTTCACACAGTGTGAGCATTTGAAATAGCTGTACATTTGTAGAAATTTTGAATATACAACAACAGCTAATTCTTTAAAACCCATCTCCCTTCCTATTCCTGTAACGTCACCTGTATCTCATCTGGGTTGAAAATTCCTGAATTTTTATTTTTATTTTTTCTAGTTGGTAAGAAAGTTTGAAGGAGAGAATTTCACCATTTACTGATTTCAATATATATTAACGTTAAAACTCTGTAATGATAAAAAAAAATCTGTTAGGGGACTTTGCAGCAATAATAATAATAATAATAATAATAATAATAATAATAATAATTATGATAATGATTATAATGATGGTGATAATAATAATAATTATTATTTTTATTATTATATAAAAACAACAACAACTATGATAATAATAATTTGGCCAAATTTTAATCAGCATCCAAATAAGGCATCATTTCATGGAACAGGTGTAGTTCCACACTGAGTGGAACCTACTCCTGGAATGGTGTCTCCACTGGATTCTGGGAGACACCATGGACAGAGACAGCTTTGAAGAAAATTATTCTCCCCATATGAATAAAGGCTCTGACCTCTTCTGCATCCATTGGAGAGAAGATATTACAGGCATAAAATGAGGACATTTGTGGAAGAGGAAAAATGCCAGTCACCACATAGGTGGGATAGCTGTGATATGTCAGCTTTAAAGTCCTTAGGTGGCGGTGGTAAAACGAATTGCTTTCACCTTCTGGTGTGAACTCTCGTATGCTAAGTCTGCTTTCTAGGGCTTGTTACAAGAGCTAAGTGAATCAAAATACTTGGGACAAATCCAAGTGAAGCACTTAAGTGCTGTGGAAGCTTTAGAGATAACCTTACAGTGGTTAGGTTACTAAGGAATGTAGAGCTTTCTACTGAGTTTCTAGACCTGGTACTCAGCTTCAGGATTAAAGCTGCCTCTGACTAGAAGCTGTAAAAGTAATGGGAGAATGATTTTTTGGATGATATCCTATAAAATGTTTCTTTTCCTATTTTGTTTTTCCCCTCAGCAATAATGCATTTCTTTACTGATGTGATCCTAACTGCTTCATATGGAATCTTTTCTTGGTAACTTATCCTGTAATGCTCTCACACAAGTTCTGGTTGTCAGTTCCTTTTTGCTTCAGTAGAAGCTAAGACTTTTTTTACCATTTGACTGATCGCAAAATATATAATTTCTGCCTAATTTGCATCTTTTGTTGGACAGTTTACAGCTACAAACAGATTTTAAAATTATATTATTTATTCATAAGTATTAACTCATAAAGAGTATTTGAAATTCTTCAGTATGCTTACATATATTAGAACAGTAATATTAACTGTACTTCAGTTCCATGGGATTTTTCAAGAGCTGACCTTTGCAATATGAGCCAATTAAGCCAGTTAGAATGTTCCTTTGCTCTTCTGAAAGAGGTAAAATTAGAATATAGCTTGTTAACATTCTGAAAAAGGTGGAAAGCTGAAAAATTTTTGTTTCAAGTCATCCCAGTTAATCTCTGTGGAAAAGAGATTTCACACGACTGAGTTACACCTGCAGATTTAAAAATCTAATCTCTCTGAATATTTTTGTTTTCTTGGTTAGTTTTTTGCTAGGAAGAAGCCTGTCACAAACATTGAAGATGAAGACCCAGATTGCTTCTGAATTCAATAATATCGATTTCAATTTTTAGGTATTGAGCCATTTGAAATGTAGCCTCTTCTGTGAGCACTTATGGCCTCTTACATATCAGGGAGAGAAATTCTAGATTTTAAATCATTGTCGTGTACCACGACCTGATCAACATTTTGGAATTTCCATAGAGATAATTTTGATCGTATGGACACAGAATCAATGTGTTTGCTGTTGCTTTCCAGAATTAGTCAGAGGAGAAAACTGCTTGACCTAGGACTTTTTACAATAATATGCAGAAAAGGGGATATTTTTCAACAAGTATTTTTTAATTGTTTGTGGGTAGCTGAAGTAACAGTGAACAACACAGTAATACACACAAGCTTGAAACTAATCACTACAGAATTTCCATTTTAAAGGTCAACCAAATTTATTTACTTCATTTGCCATTTTAGAAAAGGAGAAGAAAATTAATAAATTAAGAAAGAATAATGGAATTAGAATAGAAGAAATCAAGACTTTAAGTCCATGTGTCTAAAATAGTTTTTGGCACATTGGTTTGTATTTATATGAAGAATACTTCCATTCTAAAATACAATAGTTTAAAGGCAGGCAGATTTAGAATTAATCTAAACCAATAAGTTGTTTACAAAACCACAGTATAAGGTAGTATAACTGGGTTTTCCCCTCTTTTATCCTTTATTAGTGAGGCAGAGAAATTTTATTTCAAACATATAGACTAATTTGGTAATTTTATTTAACTTTCAGTAACCAGCTTTCTCTGGGGCCAAGAAGAATTTCTATCCAAAAGTTATGTCTAGTTTTCTGTCTAAATAGACAGACATGAAACACTTCTTGGTAAAATTTTTACCAAAACGCCCCACAGAAGTTGAAAAACACAGATGAATCATTCCTCTTAAGAATCAGAATTCAACTAGTGTGCTATATTTATCAGAAAGGAAATTGAATTTTCTTTTTAAAGAGGCATTTTCAATTCATATTTCACTTTTTGGTTTTTTTTTTCTAGCACCCCCTCTATTTTATTATCTTGGTTGGGTGATTCAACTCTCTAGCAGTGAAGATGACAGTTCTCAATGTTCTTAAGGCAAGCTCAGAGAATGGAGGTAAGCTTTTCCAAATTTCTGATTCACAGAAGTTCCACTGTTTGTGTTCATTAGCTAGTGCTTAGAGCTGAAGTTAAGCACACCTTCCAGAAAAGCTCCTCATGTTGATTTCTGAACTACTGTTTGTACACAGTTCATCACAGGCCTTGATTACAAATCCCAGTAAATAACACTTATCTCTTCAAAATGGCATATTAGTTTGGTCTCAGTGTTATGGCAAAAAAATTTGGTATCATTATATTTGAGTCTACTTCCAGGTATTTGGTATTATTACGTTGTTTATTTTTTTTTTCTAGACAGAGTTATCTTTTTTCTGATTTGAAATGCTTCCTGATTGATAAAAGTATTTCTTAAGCCTCTCTTTGATAAACAAAATTGATTGGGATCCTGAAATCTCTGCCTGTAAGGTACAGTTTCAATCTCTTTAATGGTGCCTGGGCTCATCTCCAACCTAGGTTAGTTTCTCAAGATTCTTCTTCAAATATGGGTGCCCAAACTCCAAAGTATGTTTCAGTAATGTTCACATCAGTACCATAACAGTTTCATCCTGAAGGACAACATCACGTCAAGTTTCTCATTGGAATTGCAATTAGCTATCACCATGATCATAATACCTAATTTAGACTTGTTACTCCCTGGGGTGGAGTCTCCTATCATAGGTGATTGTCTGCATCTTTGCTTCAGGTGTAAAAACCATCTGTCCCCTATTGGTGCACCTCATGGTTTACTCTGCCTGTGAAACAAGCTACCCTTATTACTTTGTATTAGAGATCTGTCCTTGTCATGATTTCCCCCTCCTTCACTGAAAACTTTTTTTGTGTTTTCTTTCATGTCATTCACAGATGCATTAAATGATATAGCCCAGAACTTGAGTTATAGAGGTGGTATTCTAAGTGGTTCTGAAAGCTCATTTTTTCTGAACTTGTTTTTGAATTGTTAGTTGCTAGCAAACTGCCTGTTGAGAAATGCAAACCTTCCTCACCCTTTCTACTTTGACAGTTCCTCAGTTTGATTGTGAGCTGGTAAAATTAGACTTAAATTGAATCTGTGGGTATTGGGTAATTCACCCTTTATCTTAAAGTTTCTTGTCCGCCTTGATGGTACTGTTCCATATATTACTGTGAGTTCTATAAAATATTCAACTTTTAACTCCTCATAAATGATATACTTTCTATTTTAAAAGGCAACCATAAATGCCATGCCAAAAGTAGCAGCAATATACAATCCCTGTTTTAAAACATCATATGATTGCAAACATATGTGATTAGATTACTCACTTTTAAAAAAAGTAATCAGAGCTATTTGTGCATTTAAAATTAAGCATGTACTTAATTACTCACCAATTTCCCTTTTAAAATATTGCATCTTTCTGATTCTTTCTGTGTCTCTAAAAGCACCATGGAAACCTTATTCACACAGAGCTCTGGCTAGCAGCCATGAGAAGTGCCCAGGTTAGAGAGACCCTGCAGAAATAGTCACATATCTTTTGAATACTCCTTTCTCAAACTGCAGATTCTCTTTCTCCAGCTCCCGCTGTCTCAGATGCCAGTTGGTGAGCTGGCTCTGGTGAATACAGCAGGAGCAACTGCAGCTGCAGCAGCAGGGGCAAGGCTGCCTGCCTGCTTGAAATCTGAAATCTTGACTTAATTTTCTCATCACTGTGAGGTAGACATAGATTTGTCTTGTATACCTGAATTATTAGCATGTGTCTTTCCATGGACAGCTGTTTCTGAATTTTGCAATAGAGAAAATAATGAAAAGTAGAGGGAGCCAATTTAAATTTATGTTTTCCAGATAAAAATTTGAGACATTTTCAAATGAGAATCCACATAAATGGTGTTAAAAGCCATATTTCATTAAGCATCTACCTCTTGTGGAAAGTATACTGCCCAGTCCATTTCTAAAACTGGCAGCTGATTTAAATCATTATTACATCTGGAACAGGGCAGGTGAGTTCTAGTTATGAGCAATAGTTTCCATGGGCTTTCTATAGGAATTGCAGATAATCCCACTGCCAATGGTCCTTCAAACACAGTGAAGTTTCCCTTTCTATTTTAAATGTTGTATATTATCAATCTCCGTATTCTTTGGATCCCTAATATTTAAGGTTAGGAATTTTTCAGCCATTATTTTGGTTCTAGCCATTACAATTTTAACCTAGATTCTGAAAACATCATACTTCTTACAATTTTAAGTATTTTTATCCATTCATGTCAGACCAATTTGCACAATCTAAGTATCATACCAAAGGATTTCTTCAAAACATTTCCACTGATTTTCAAAAGGAACCTGAAATCCAGGGTTCTGTTCGAATTTTTTTCTGTGGGTAACTTTGGGGACATCATTACCAATAATCCCATGGAAGTGAGTAGGAACTGCACAGGTTATCCAACTGCTATTGGAAAATAATTTTATATTTTTACTACCTGACCAGAGACAATTACAAATTCCTTTCGATTATATGAGTGGATATTGCATTTTCTTCTCTTTAGTATGCCAATACTGTCAAGTATTACTGAAATATTAAACCGTGCAGCTGTCTCAAATTCTACACAAGTGCCTTATCCAGATTGCCGTGGCTGTTATGTGAAGGTACATTGTCTGAATACCATAAGTGGCAAACTTTGTTTATTGGGAAATAGTTCCTTTTCTAGCTTGTACACTTTTCTAATGAAAAAATTTACTATAGTGGGAGCTTCTTCTCAAGAATGAAATTTAAGACATTATTGAATTTTCTGAAGCAAAATATCTACAGAAGAGTTGAGTGTTATCTTTTTGTTAGAGATGAAAGATGTACTTAGTAATGTGCATTCTTTCTATTTTCCAGCAAAGGAAATGTGCTTACATTCATCTGCAATTTTCTTCATATTATCCTGGATGCTTCTGTTAAATGTTAGGGTCAGGAAGAGATTTAGAGTTCTCTCCTAGAATAGCTCTGAAGCTTGGAATGACCATCCTTTAGTCTCTGCAGTGATCCATTCTTCTCCATATTCCCAGTAATACTTGTCATTTACAAGCCACAACATTCTTTCTGCTTTTTAAATGTGGTATTGCAGAATTCTGGCTAAGATTAGATGCCCTGAATGTCAAAACAAATTAGTGGAGACTCTCAGTGTATGAAGTTAAATCACATTGTATTGTTTGAGAAATTAGTCTTAGTACCGGTACCTGAGGATTTAAAACCCTTGAGTTACAGCTACTTTCAAAGTAAAGTGGTGTTTTTATTGTTAAAAAACATAGGCCAAGCAAATATGGAAAATGGAAACCTGTCAACACATTTGTCTTGGTAGGAATGTTTTAGAAAGGGTAGTATGATGTATTAAAGAGTCACAGTCTAAGATTAATCAGATAATTTTAAAAAGGGGTAACTTTTAAATTATTGATGTAATACAGACATTAAGAATAATTAGACATGTTAAATATGTAATATTTTGGCCAGCTTTGTAATACATTTTAAAATATATTTGAGGGTTGGAACTAGATGATGTTTAAGGCTCCTTTCAAGCCAAATAATTCTGTGATTCCATGTTTGGGTTTTGTGGGTTTTTGTGTGTTGGTTGTTTTTTTATATTGAATACAACAAAAATGTCCTCTCTGCATAATGCAAATCACAGCATTAAAAAAAGAGCAAAAATATCTTCCCTGTACAGTAAATCCTGTAGTCATTAACATTTCTGGTGACTCATGCAGTGTATTTGCTAAACAGGAAAAGAGCTGGGAGGCAAGGACAGAGACAGAAATGCTACCACTTAAAAGCTCTATTGCTTCTATTAATTTTCATGCAGGATTTTTGGTATTCACTGCACCTCAGGCAAAAAATTTCCCCCAAAAAATCCAACACCCTTTCTCTTTCATCCCAGTTTAGGAAAACCTGGGCTAGGTGGTGGTAAATATTTGTAAGCAGGCAAGTATGTCAGAAATCATGATGTAACACATCAAATGCCAAAATCCTCAATCTGTGTTGCTCACCTAGATAAGGGCAACTTGTGACAAAGTTTTGTGAGAAGATGACAGCACCCTACTTCCTGTCACTTTATTCCCAAGTTAGTGGATGTTGAAAATCTCAGTAGAGAATAGACAATTATTACTTAAATGAGTAACAAATGATCGTGACAGAATGATGATTTGTGCATTCTTTTATGTAAAATGAAAGGAATTCAAGTCCTGAAAAGTGCAAAAGCTAAGGGCATCCATAGTGAGTCTAGAGGTATTTGATTGAACAATTGTCAGTGATCTCTTGGAATTTAGGGCCATGTGTCAATAGTTGGAAATATGAGTAGTTTTAGAAATGGATACATAGATTAAATTATACAATCTAGGGTGATGAAAGAGTGCAGGGGGGCAACAAGAGAAGAAGCAGAGGTAGAAGGGAAGAAGGTTTACAGTGAACTGAGCTTGTGCTTAGAGCTTTAACAAATAAATTAAAGGCTTGGAAATAATATTTTCTCAGTAATACCTTTTCTAATTAAACTATCCTTGTAAGAGGATGCTTTGCAGCAGTCAGTGAAGCCCTCTGGGTTAAGACCTCCATTATCAAAGTGTTTTACACTTTGACCCAACAAACTACATAACTTCTTTACTTGCCCTTCTTTTAAAGCTGATGCCTTACTGAATTACATAAAAACATAAAATTTGTTTAAGTCAAGATGGGTTTTGCTGGCATTTAGCTCAATATAAGGAGTAGGTGCAGATTGATAGAGTAGAAAAACAGGCCCGTCTGATCAAGTCTCTCTTATATCCTTGAAAGTCTAAAAACTCGACAACAGGAGGTGAGGGAGGAGGGCAGAAGAGAAGTGATCTTGACGCATATGAAATACTGACCTGCTGATTAACAATAAAGATAATTTTAGTTTTAAAAAAGACAAAAAATCAATTTTTATTTTGTTAAATGCATGTGGATAACTGACAATAGTATCTACAAAATGCTTCAGAAACTGAAATCTAAGAATAACATTTCATAAAGAACCTCCTGATTAGAAAGGCAAGGGCAAGAAGACCTTCAATTCAACATATGGAAAGAAAGGTGTTAACATGCTTAATTAGTTAATTTCAGCAGATTTCATTCTGAGTCATTCTAATTAAGATAGTGAAAGATGAGTCTTTTGAAAAAACTGAATTGCTCCTGAGTCAGAGGAGGTTTAGGTTGGATATTAGGAAACAGTTTTTCACCCAGAGGGAGGCTGGGCACTGGAACAGGCTCCCCAGGGAAGTGGTCACAGCACCAGCCTGGCAGAGTGCAAGAGGCTTTGGACAATTCTCTCAGGCACGTGGTATAACTCTTGGGGTGTCCTGCACAGATCCAGGAGTGGATCCATCAATTATGCTGATTAGTCCCTTCCAATTCAGCATATTCTATGATTATATGATTCTACTTAAAAAAAAAAAAACGTTTAAAAGTATGCATCAGGAGTTCAGTTTCAGTTCACCATGAATGTTCACAGTAAAATAACTGCTCAAAAAAGTTTAAATCTCATACTTGAAAGTAAGGCTTAAAGAAGGCTCTAATTTTATGGTGCGAACCTGCAGTGAAAATATTAAAGAACTACAGTGTAGAAAGTTTCAATATTTGCCAAACCAAAAAAAGCTTGATTGACACAATAAAGCCAGTGTGCATCTTAAAGAATTAGAAAATTTCTGATATTAGATTTTGATGAAAAAATTACTGCAATATGCCATAAAACCTAGACAAGGGTACAAAATATCATTTTGTAGTTTGCCAGACATAAGGTACTTTCACTTAGGCTTATGTCTATTTTGAGGCATTTTTAAGGCAGCAATTATTTTAGAAAGAGTTATTACAAATTCCTTATTTCTGGACATGAGGAAATACTACTCGAAAGAGAGTTATCATTTACCTGATTTGGCTCAACATTATTATTGGCTTTTTGCCTGTGCTTTTCTTTTAAATTAGTTTTGTTTCCGCATTCTTGCCATCTTTATTGAGGTTAGAAATTCTGCAGAGTAATCTCATTGCCATCCTTCTCAGTTTTTGAACAAGAGTGATTTAATTTTATTTCCAGGTGTCTTTAATACTCCTTGGGGGGAGGGCGAGGAGTGCTTTAGTCTTAGACAATGAAATACTGTATTTGATCTTTTGAAGAAGTCAGCCCTGTGACATATCTTACCTCTCTGTATTGCATGACCGAAATCCTTCATAATACTCTGTTTTCGTCAGAGTGTGTTAAACTTTCCATTAAAAGAAACTCGGTTCTTCAA
Organism: Petroica traversi; assembly: GCA_025920805.1. Taxonomy (NCBI): domain Eukaryota; kingdom Metazoa; phylum Chordata; class Aves; order Passeriformes; family Petroicidae; genus Petroica; species Petroica traversi. Next base: position 12,227,385 of record JAHLSL010000019.1, read on the forward strand.
CACACTAGATCATGTTAATGTGAGAAACTGAAACAGATGAAAAACAAGTTTAATGCACATGAAATATAGTTCAATCATCTTTGTTAGGAATTATGAATTAAATGTGGCAAATTTTTTCAACTCTGGTAGATAAGGAAAAACACAATTCTTTGTTGGCTTCTGTATCTTGAGAGGCTCTTCTACTAAAGACTACATATATTTGTGTGAGCTATTAAATGGCAGAAAAACACTTCATATTCAGCTAAGCTTTTTCTAGAGACAGCAGCTTTGTGTTGCCGCCCAATAAATTTCACACTTTGCAAGTCCCTGCTTCCACTCTTTAACAGTAATCCTAAAGATGAATGCTAAACAAGTTGAAAGTGAATTGGAGTATGCTAATAACTCATAACTATTTTTCACTGAAGAGAAGCTTTCTTCCAGAAATCCTTATGAGTAAAATAGATCCCTAAAAGAATCATCATTAGATAAGAGTTTCCTTGCCAATTTGCATAGAGGGAATGACGTATGGAAAAGTGATACTGACCTCTAAGTCTTTTTAGAATTCTGTTAAAGCCACCAAAAATTGCTGGAGCTTTACCTGTACTTCAGAAGTGTAATTTCTTATTTTAAAAATTAAATAGGAAAAAAATCAGTGACTGGGTGGTGGTGTAGCTTTATCACATATGAATGATGGTACAAATGGTATCTCTTCCCTTTCAAATGAGATGTGGCAGTCATTAAAAACACACTTTGATGCTATTCATCATGGGGAAAATTTTCCTGTGTTTAAAACTTCACAACCAAATTCCATAAAGGTACGAGAGAAGGTTGTCCTACCTAAAGTGTGAGCTTGACTCATCATGGATGGCAGAAATAAGTGTAATAAAAGCAATTTAATTGTCTGCTAAGGTGTTAGACTATAAATTTAATTATGATAGGTGCTAATCCACAGGGATAACAAAGGCATCTATTTTATTTTATTGATTTTTCTTTTAAGTAGCAGGTTGCCAGCTGGTGATCACTGTGGAAACTTTGCAGGGTATTAATCACAAGTAAGCTGCTAGTTCAGCTCTTGGACTGCTGCAAGTCTTCAGTGCTGTCTCTCAGATGTATGGGTGGATAGACCCACATTCTGTTCCAACCTCAAAGCAGAAGAATGAAGAAAGCCTTGAGAGGTCTCTTTTCACAGGTAGGAAATCTCTAAACATGGCAGGCAGTTGTGAGCTACTTGGTGAGGTCTGGAGGTGCAGACTGAAGTAGGAATACTGCTTTGCTTCACTCCACAGCTCCTAAGTACCCAGGGATTTACTAATAGAGAAATTAATTGGGGTCCATAATTACTTCTATTGTTTTCAATATAAGGTAGCTGGTTTTGAAAGAGTCCAAATACTTCATCTTCAATGACTGTGTGATATTTTTGGTGATGATTTCATAATAAATATTTTTCTTAGTATAAAATTTCTAAAAACAGATGAAATACACGATGGCAGTGTATTTGTGTGACCTTGAAAACTCACTTTGAAGCAAATAATTAAAACCATCATTTAAAGTTTCATATATGGGAGCTTAAATTTTAATTTTTGAATACCTGAATGGGGCCAGCACACATTACAGAACTGGGATTCTAGAAGGGCACAGTGCAAGCGCTTTTGGTTGGCTGGGTTTCTTGGCATGGAAATGCTACTGGATTTACTCTGGTTCACGGGAAGCCTGAAAAGAAGGCTCCAGTCATCTTTGGCTGGAAAGACATCCTGTTTTATCCTGGTGGATGATATTTCAGACTTAATTATCTTTGCCACTTCTGGGGGAGGGGAAAAAGGTCATCAATCCTTAGGAAACTGTCCGCACCAATTCAACAGCATACGTGACTGTTCCCACTTTCGCCTCAAATAAAAGCTCTTTCTGCCTAGATTTCTCAAACACTATAGTATACATAGAAAGGGGAAAGAAGAAATAATACCCTAATAAAATGTCCTGTTGTCAACACAGGTTCTTTTTTCCTCTGGAAAGCAGATGAAAGAGACCATGAGACACGTGTGACATCTTACTGTGTGACTTAATGCTCTACTGGCAGCCACTTGGATGCTGTGGTGATAAGGGTGGCAAAAGAGCCTATATAGAAGAGATTAGCCCGGGATTTGGGGGAAAGGAAGCCAAGTGGCAATCAAACTGGCTGAAGAAAATAGAGGGAGTACAGAGAGGATTGTACAAGAAGCACCTGCTTGCTCTGAGTATATATTTATCTCCATTTAACTATTTTCTATTTTCCATGAGGCAGACAGCAGTGGCAGCTGGAAATTCAAACATCATCAGAAACCTTGGATTTCAGCTTGGCCTGGTGATCCAGTAGCAGTAGTCATTGTTCAACAGCACCTGGAAGCTGCTTTTGTATCACTAAAACACTACATGCTATAATAGAAAACCTAAATTGTATCTACTGCTTGAAATTGCTGGGTGAGATTTTTGATGACTACCTCTGAGATACAATAGTTCTTTCCCCCTCTCCCACCAACTCCTCAATTCCTTTTCTCTTTTGTTTTTTCTTTTTCTATTTTTTCACCCTAAAAACTTCAGAAATCTTGAAATCAAATAATTGCCATTTGGCTTCTATTTAATTATATTATAAAGTTAGAGCTAAATGCTGCACCTTAAGAACACTGAATTAGGATTTTCGTGTTTATAGCCTGAATATTTTCTCTGGGTATTTTCTGTTAGGTAAAAGTAAAAACAAAAAAAACCCAAACAAAAATAAATAAGTGGAAAGCAAAATTTTTGGTTTTTAAGAAGAAAGAGTAATTTGTAGTACACCAGTATATTAACAGCTGGACCTTGGTCTAAAATCTGATTAGTTTTACATCAGCTTGTTAGGATTGGTTTGTTCATATTTTTCTACATTTTTTCATCCGGTGGTCTTTATTTGATTTATAGGAGATTAATTTTAATCCAGTTAGAAATGAACCCCATTGTGTCTATTGACACTGAGCATACCTAAAAAACAAATGTACTTTTTACCATCTTATGCTGCAGGCTGCAACTTGGGACTGCTTTTGGCAAAACCAAGACATTCTTTATCACCTGTACGTTTATTTTCAAAAAAGCATCTAGACACGCATAAAATTTCATGCAAGACAAACATTTTTGATTACTAATTTAGCCCATAAGTGTATTCAATCAAAAGCTAAAAAAAGTAAATAATTGAAGTATTCCATGGAGATGATACTGTTGATAGATTTCTGATGAAACTGAGGAATTTAAGATAGCAGACAATTCCAAATTCTCACTTGTCAGTGAAGGTCCCATAAGGAACACTGCAACATCTCTGCCTTCTAGAGTTGTCATAAGTGGAAGATAAGATGTCAAAGCATAATAAACTTCTATAACTAGAGATACAAGGCTGTCAGAATCTCAGCTAACAACTCCCTACCTGAAAAAAACCCCCAATACATAAACTAGAAATGTGGATGCCCCATCCCTGGCAGTGTTCAAGGTTGGATGGGGCTCTGGAAAAACTGTTTTAATGGAAAGTGTCCCTGTCCATGGCAGGACGGGCTGGATCCAGATGATCTTCAAGGTCCCTTCCAACACAACCCACTCTATGTTTCTATGAAATGCTAACTTAGATGATGAATGTGCTCCTCACCTTAGAAAAACAAAAAGAATACTCAAAGTCTTATTTTATAACAGAAAGTAAGGGCTTTCATAAAGACAGAGAGCTTTTGAGAGGTTGTTTAGTTCATCCTCAGTCCCTGAGAATGTATTAAGCACCTTCAATTCCCTTATTACCTTCTCTTACAAACCCACTGTGGTGAGCATCTGGAGGTTTTCTGCACAGTCTCTTTCACTGCCTCACTTAACAAATGAAAAGTTTTCCTCACATCTACCATGGATCTTTCTTTCTGCAGCTTAAAACTATTACATCTGGTCTCTACCCATTTTGGACATGAATAATAGATCATACCCTTTTCTTTGCAACAGCTTTTTTATGTAAAAAGCCTGTTGTTACATTCCCCTCAGATTCTTCTTCTGTTTACTAAAACAGCTAAAAAACCCAAAACAGCTTTTCTCATAAATAAAGCCTTCTATACCTCTAGTCAAAGGATTTTTGCTTTTTTTTTTAGTGCAGTTTAATTGGTCTTCATCTTCCTGAAGGGGGTCCTGAAACATCAAACGGGGTTAAGTCTCACCAGTGAGAAATATTACTAAAGAATTTTTCCATGATTCTAGCTAACGTTTGAGTACAATGATCTTCTGTGTACCTGCATGGCATTAAAGGGTTCATTTGGCTTGTGATCCGCAGCAATTCCCTGAGACTTCTCTCAGAACAACAACCTACCCAGTTGTTTCACCTCTGTTCTTGTGAGCATGCATACTTTTACCTCTTTCAATGTGCTTTTATTTTAATGTCAGAGGTTTTTGTTCAAGCCATGTATCATTATATGTGTGTGTATGTGTGTGTGTGTAAATATATATAATATTTATGTATGTATGTATATAAAACCAAATATCATTATGAATTAGAAAAGATTTCCAAATTTAATTGCCCGTAAATGTAATGCTTTTCATTTCTTTCCCTATATCAGCAGTAAAACCACTGAACATAAAAGACCTCACCTGTGAAATGTGTCTGTGAATTTGACTAGATGCTTCCTCCCAGTTTGATATGAAACACTATGGTATTTATTCTTCAGGTATGTTATCCAATCATTCTTTTTCTGTAAATCATATTTCTTCACCTTCACAGAATCCTAGGATATTTTTGTTGGATCTTAAAGAACACCCAGTTCTAAGCCCCCTGCCATAGACAGGGACACCTTCCGCTAAACCATGGTGCTTAAAGCTGCATCCATCCTTGCCTTGGAAACTTTCAGACATGGGGATATCCCCAGGTTCTCTGGGCAACGTATTCCAGTACGTCACCACCCTCACAGAAAAATACTTCTTCTTAATATATAATCTAATACCCTCTTTCAGTATGAAGCCATTTTCCCTTGTCCTATCGCTACAAGCCCTGGTAGGAAGTCATCTTTATCTCTCTTGTAGAATCCCTTTAGTACTGGAAGGCTGCTCTAAGGTCTTCTCCTCTCCTGGCTAACAACTCTCGGCCTGTCTTCATAGGAGAGTTGCTCCAGCCCTCTGAGCATCTTTGTGGGCTCCTCTGGACTTAGTCCATGCTCTTTTTATGTTGGGGCCCTGAAACCTGGATGCAGGACTCCAGGTGAGGTCTCCCAAGAACAAAGCTGAGGGGGAGAATCAGCTGACCTGCTGGTCACGTTGCTTTTGAGAAAATCAAATGAGACATCGTTAAGAGCCTTACTAGGGCAGAACAGAACACAGGGTCAGAAAGGAAAGAAGGAATTCAGGTTGGTTTGATCTGACTTGCTAATATTAATTCTGTTGGCTGCTATTAATCTTTTTCTTATCTTGTAGATGCTTACAAATATTTGATACCGTTATTAATTTGAATTGTTTTTCCATGAGTCGGAAGTTTAGATGTCTGACCTTTAATACATTCTCTACTAAAAAATTAAAATAAAAAAATAGCAAAAATTTTTAAAGTGTATGTATATGTAATTAATACTCTATATTATATCTGCTTTATACCTTAATAATTCTGAAAGTGGTATAGGGTCTTTTAGGGTAAAATTCATCAGGTAAAACTCATTTGACAATAGCTGTCTTGTCATTCGAACCTATAAACCATATTTCTCCTGTGTTCTAGACTGAGTTCTTCCCAGCATGTTTTTGTGACAGTCATAGCTTGGAAGTGGTTCTTGTCAACAGAACACAGTTTTAAAATCTGGCACAGCACCTTTATGGAACACATATGGAGGATAAAGCATCTAATTTTAAGTGGTTTTATGGTTGCAAGATTTACTTTCAAAATGATCCTCCCTAGGTGTGCAATACAGTCACAGCATAGGCACGCAGACCCTCACACCTATTTTGTTCCTGATGTAGCTACTGAGAGAGAACACAGGTCAGCTGGGCTGTAGTGCAAGTAAATCAGGCCTGCCAGAAACCCAGGGTATCTGCTCTGACTACTAATTAGGTTAAATGCTCTGCTGCTGCTATTTTCTCTGCTAATTATTATGCTTATTAGTAAACCTAAACTTCCAGTGGGTATGTATGCCAAATCTACAGTAACTCAGCTGATTTTATCTTTATCATCTGTCCTGAACCTCAGTCATGTGTCCCTTAATAAAATACCAGTAGCCATGAGGGAAGAATCAATAGACTTAAGCTGCTTTGTGTTTATGGTATTTTGTTGGCAACACATAATTATTTCCTGTAATTCCTTGTTTATGCTTTACTGTGTGATAAATTACTTTATGGCAGTGTTTTATTCTTTAGTCAAAAAGACTGAATTCAAGTTGGCCCTTGCATTAATTATCTGTCAGACTTTTTGTATAGCTCAGTTTATTTACTTAGTCACTGTATTTTAATTTACTAATTTCATTAAAATGTAAATGATTAGGACATAAACTTAATCCACTTTAGTAGATATGTAGACCAGCAGGATGTATAATCATATACATACTTCCAATATATATATTATAATTTTAGTACATAAATCAAATGCATAAAAACAAGACACATGAAAAAAAGCAAATTAAATATGGTACAATGTGTAAATAATTATAATCCCTCACTTAAAATTAATTAAATCAAAAATTAAATATACAAGTTATTAGCACCATTTACTATTTTCCTTTATTATTATCTAAAAGTTCATTTTTTGAAGAACGTAATATTTATTAAAACTATAAAAGAAATAAATTTGTAAGCCAGTGATAAAGCTTTCAGCACTGAAACATTTTGGAGGACCTTTGTAGTCCAAAGGCAAATCTCAGGCACAAGCCAACATACAGAAGGAATGTAAAATGCAGTGAAATGCTGAAGCCAAGGAGAAGGTGGGCAGGATGGGGATGACAGACTTTGGAACTTATTACAGGTTCAATTTAATATAATTTTAAATTAGTGCAGGAGCATTTAACTAGAATAAAGTTTTCAGAAGCAATTAGTGTGCCCCAGCAGCAGAGAGAGGTCACCCTAAGAAGCCATAGGATGCAAAACCTTCCTTTTTTTTTGCTTCAGTGTTTTGAGTGACCAGGATATTCACAGTCAGATCAGGAAAAGTGAAGGCAAAGGAAAAGGAGTTATTTCAAGAAATGTTAGTGTTTTATGAAACTCTCTACAAAGATAGTTTAAAACTGAAATAAAATATTTTTCTTTCTCCAGTCCACACCCTCCAAATCATTCATTTCCCCCCTGAAGAGAACTCAGAATTGAGTGAACTTGGAAAATGCTCATGGAGTTATTAATCTGATTTCTTCATTTCGTATCCATGGCAAAGCAATCTGCCTGATTGCCAAGAGACCTTTTCTGTTCAGCTGAATTGGGAGAAGGGTCAGAGAAGAGGAGAAGAAAAAGATGTTTCAGGGAAAATGAAAACCACACAAGGAAGAAATAATAATGCAGTTCAAGTTAAGGTTTAGAGTTTGTTGGAAGTTGATCATTTGGTTTTGTCTCGAGGTTATTTAACCTTTTTTCTTAACTCCCACTCTTTATCACTTAGTTACTTCAAAAAGTAAACATGAGAAGATGAACTATTTCTTTTATAAAATGTCAAAAGTATTTTGAGTGTTCAGCTATTAGAACATTTTAACATTTTTGAATACTCTTCCACTTTTTTTTTGGCAGAAAATATTTGCCCACACAATCTCTTTAGAACTGCATATTATTGTGAATTTACTATTTGCTAAGGGAAAAAACCAATAAGCCAAAGTTATCTGTGATTGAAAAGCACAAGCTTGCCTTGGTAGTAATTATTTGTTGCATTGCTGTAACTTTAGGCGTTATATCTAGAGATTGCTGGGGAACTCCTATTTTTAAACAAAACTCCATGACATATGTAGAAATCTCTGTAGATTCTGAAGTTTGAAACTGTTCACATCATTCTCTCTCTTTAGGAAAAAAAAGCCCAACAGCAGACCACTAAGTTTGTGTTCCTGTTAATGTGCAAGAAAATACAGTATGTCTCATTTAAAGAAATCTTCCCCAAATGTTTAAAGATTAGTCCTTTCTTTTCTTAATCCCTTTCTTATTAGGACACCATCAAAACACTTCAGGGTTTTTTTGTTTTTTGGGGTTTTTTTTAACTGTTAAAATTGACACAGAAAACACTTTATATTAGTACAGTTCAGAGGACAGGTTTCACATGTAGGAGACAGCCCTGTCTTTTCTCAGTATCTTCTGTTGAACATATTCAAACCTCACCAAAAAAAGCCATCACCCATCATGTCTGCCCCTGTATTCTCACACATCCCAGGTGAGCACTCACATTAGAAGACTAAAGCAAATCAGTTTGGGTGATGAGGGTCTGAATTATAGATTATATTACAGAATCAGAGAATCATATAATGTTTTGGATAGGAAGGCACCTTAAAAATCATCTACATCTCACTCCCCCTCCATGGATATATGGATGCCATCCATTACATCAGGTTGCTCAGGGCTCTATCCAACCTGGCCTTGAACATTTATTTGTGGTACTTAGGTGAAGGAAAACTACAAGTTTAGGATGTGAAGTAACCCAGTCTGCTAAAACATGAATTCACTACAAGCCCAGAGGGAAGACTCCCACCTGCTTCAATCTGAAACCTCTTTGTCTCAAGTGAGTGTGTGTTGTAGCTATGCCAAAATTAAGCTAAATCACAGTTTGCAGTAATTTTCTCAGTAGGTCTTAAAGCAGGTTAATTTTTAATTAAGCCTTAAATTAATTACTTCTCTTTTAAAATTAATTAGCTCTTGCTCTATGTTCTATTTTCCTTACATGCAAAAGCTGTACTTGCATACACTATTTGCTGCAGTGTCAGGCTGTTTAGAATCTGAACATGAAATTCCACATCTGGTCATAGCACAATCTGTAAACCCTGTCAAATGGAGCAATATTACCTTATTCATTTAATGAAAAGTTAGCCTGCCAGCTTTCTACCAGGATTGAAAAAATTTATGAGAGAATTAAAACTGTACCTCCAGAAAGAATTTCTTCCAAACAAATCGAGTTTGCCTCTTCGCTAACTGTATCCTTTGGAGTTCTTACTGCTCTTCTAATAAGGTTATCAACTTCTTTGCCTATCATGTCTGGAGACACCCGCTGAGAAGGCTTGGTTTACTTTTTAATCCTATTTGTCAATGCTTGTGCTAAGATCAAATGTACAAACAACTCTTCATTGTGCTAATGAGTGACAGGATTTTGTTGGAACTGGCTTTTCCTTTAGACTCTTAGAAAGTTGCACAAAGGCTTTTGTTACAAACAAAGACCTCAGGAGCAAAAGCCTATACCTATTGCTGTAGTCCTGGGGAATGTAACTTTTCTGTAAACTTGTTCTCTCCCTGTCCTAAGGGTCCATTGCTGATGACCTAACATGGGTGAAAAGAACGACCTCAGTGAGAACCAAACCCCTGGATTAGACTGTACAACACTCACTTTTGTGACAGCCAGCAGCAAAACACAGTGTATAGACTTAAGATATCCTCACCTCACCTCCCTCAAATGCATCCATTTCCTGCAGAGGCAAAGTGATGATAATCAGTGCTCAAAGCATTGAAGAATAATGATTAGAAATAGGACAGACCACAGCAGGGATTTTTTTTTTTTTTTTTTTTATTTCACCACTTTCCTATCACAGCTTTTTAAAGGCATACAAACAATAATGCATCAGTGTTTTCAGTCAGGTTTAATTTTATCCTCTGGCTTTTCTAGCTAGCAGAGGGGAAAACCTGTTGTTGTGGATCATTCAGTTAAAATACATAAACATCCAGGATAAAACTGCTCTGAAAAATAGATAATTCAGGATGCTAATTAACTAACTACAAGTTCAAATACAAAAATGAAGACTATGACAAGCATCAAAGACATTATTTAGGAAAAAATTTAGTTAAAGGTCTGCCACACGTGCCTTGGAAAGACTGATTGAAATACCAAGTGTTGTTCGTGGACACCAATTGAGAGAAAGGAAGAAAACGGTCTGGTAATACACTGACTGTTCCAGGATACTGCTTTCAGTGCTAGTATTTCCCATTCCTGAAGGATGTGAAGCAGCAGAGAGTGGACTAGCAGCTGGGAGCACACCAAATGAGTCATCCATAGGCTGGAAATAGACTCCCACATACAAGGCTTAAAGGGATCTTAAGACACTTGGGCATATTGATCTCATTCAGCCCATTTCTTGAAATACCTTATTTTTTTCTTTTTAACTTTCAGATACACAAAGTGGTAAACTGAGAGGGTCTTTGGTTTGATTCACTGCTGTAATTTCAGCATTCAGGTCGCGTCCCTACAGGAGGCACAGAGAGCTGGAAGAAAGGTAAGCTCACAGCATCCTAGGTTTATGAAATTTCTGAAATTCAACAGACCTCTTTACCACTGCAGCAGTAACTATTTTCCTCAGCTCCTAATAAGTCTGATTAAACCTGCATGAATCTTTCTTCAGTTCTGGGATCAAAATTTTGTTCACCTCTCAAAAATTTTGTTCAGTCCAGTGAGCAGTCACTATCAGAGCGTCACCAATAGAGCGGTGACATGGGCAAACAAGTAGATGATAAGACACAAGGTTTTGTTAGGTTCAACACTTACAGTGGGATTCTACTTAAGTAATTACCTGTAATCAGAATGTGAGCACTCAGTTCAGGTATACAGGTAAATAAGGAACATTGCTCTGAGATCAGACTACCAAGGAGAAAATGTGGGAGTCTGCTGGACACTGTACAAAATCAAAGGTAAGTAGATGGCAAAACCCAAAGTGGTCTAAAACTATTAAGACAATACTGAATAGTGGGATAAATACCTGAGTGAAAGCAAGAATGAAAAGCCCCCTTTGGGTGAATAGCATGAAATTACAGTAATGGGAGTCTTGGCTTAGCAGCCAAGCACAGACGGCTTCATGCTGGTGCCACAGGCTTGACTTCCTCTCCTACTTCTCTCTGCTGCGGAAAATCACCAGATTAGCTGCAGTTCAATTGAGAGCACTTGCCCATCAATCTGATTCACTTTTCTATTAACTCTCACCACAGACTCCTAACAGTACTCAGAGGGCAGTAATTTAGTCCTTCTTGATCGGAAGTGGGAAATGAAGAGATCACATAGATGCAAAATGCTTGGAAAAAAAGGAGCAGGACCAGACCTACAGGGTCAAACAGAATATGGCACCTCTGCAGTTAGGACACTGCATTCTCACTACATTGCTGCTCTATTTTATGACTATGGTCTAGGCATCCTAGACTCTTGTGAGATTTTCCAGGAACTTGAACAGAAACTTAGTGATGCTGTTTTGGCAGAGCAGACCTTTATGCAGTATATGGTGGTTTCTAGTGGTAAATTATTCCTTATAGTAAGAGCAGTATAATTTTCCATCCTGAATTTAACACAGCGAGTCATTCTGGTTATTACAGAAAATCCCCCAAACATTCTCATTGATAATGATTACTATATACTACATGATATTCAGCCTCCTGAAAAATATAGAGCTGTAAAAAAACTCAGAAATACTTTGATGATCAAACCTGATTTACTTTCACCATTTTTACCCAGAATTTCTCTGAATCAAAATAAGGAATACTTCATACTGGATTTTATCAAAAACTGGTATAGCATATGTCTGGTTTAATAATTCACAGCTGCTTAAGTAGTAACATCTAGTGACCTTTATTTGAGTTATTTCACTTGAAATGGAATGGTTATTGCCAGAGTGCAAACTTGTAAATTGAATCACTCACAAATCTATATACATTTTTGTAGGCAAAATCTACCACTTTCTGACAGATTCAGTCCCTTAAGTCATCTTCCTCTAAGATGGAGAGCAACAGAATTAATCTACGAGCAATCCTTTTGAAACTACACAGGGAGTGCAGCATCCTCTTTACGAGAAATGTCATGACTCAGTGTGTTCTAAGACTGTGCTATTACAGCACCTCTATCAAATCATTGCAGAAAAGAAAGAAAAGAAAGAAAGAAAGAAAGAAAGAAAGAAAGAAAGAAAGAAAGAAAGAAAGAAAGAAAGAAAGAAAGAAAGAAA
>JAHLSL010000019.1:12239450-12311484 GCA_025920805.1 Petroica traversi
AAAGAAAGAAAGAAAGAAAGAAAGAAAGAAAGAAAGAAAGAAAGAAAAAGAAAACACGAAAGAAAATCACACTACCTTCTAAAGCATGAGATGGTATGCATGAATGAATAACAATTATACCAATGAGATAAAACTGGATTTAAAGAGCTGGCTTTTAAGGTTGAGTTCTAGTATCATAATTTTTTCCAAAAGCAACAGTTATATTGCTTATACAGAGGAAAGGTTGTGACTCCGACAGAGTAAATGCTTTTTTTTGGCTAATAATCCTTAGAGACTTTTCCTTGCATAGTTCCTTTCACTCTGTAGTGAAGTACAGCAGAAGAGCAAAAGCATTGTTTCAGCAATTGTATAGGCAAATATGATTAGTCACATAGGGGAGAAGAAGAAAAGAAATCCTGAAATATATTTCTGTAGACAAGGAGTGTTTGGTGGAAGTAACACCTATAATGTAAGTTTTACTCTGATTCCTGGATGTTTACTGCTAGAAGCAAAATCATGATCTGGAATTGTACTCATTTATGTGATGAGCAAAACTTGATTTCATTTTCCTTTTCACTTAATTTGGGGTTTTATTGCCATTTCAGACACAGATGTTCAAGAATAAATGTTGATATTTCATTAACTACCTTGAAGCTGTAAATTTACAAATTTACTATGCATTATTTGAAGACGAGAGGGGAGGGAAGGAGAGAGGAGAGGAGAGGAGAGGAGAGGAGAGGAGAGGAGAGGAGAGGAGAGTTTCTCCTCTTAAAGAGCTTGCTGAGGCAGAAATTTCAGGCTAAATGTTTCTTCTAAACCCACAAGTGTTTTAGGAAAATATAAAATATCTGGGAGGAAATTGTTGCACTGAAAATCTGGCCAAATACTCAGAAAAATAGTAAGATAGTCCTCTCTGCTCATTGTATTATCTTAATTAGTAATATATGTTTGTCTCCCTTTCTTCTTTACTTTGGGAAAAAAAAACTAACAGTGGCAGCAATGAATAAATGAAACAATTCACCCAGACAAAATTCCTGGCCTGATACAACATTAAAATTAAGGTGCAAGAATCTAATTGAGGTCCCAGAAATAACCTCAGGGTAAGGGTGCATGTTACCAGCAGCACAGGAGTCAGAGAAAATGCTATCAAGCCATGCAAATTTTTTATTTTTTTTTATTTTTTTGGGAAAAGACAATTCCACTCTGGTATTTTACTCTGCTTGACAATTCTTGCAATGTGAATCAATGAGTACATCCACATGCAAGGAGTTTAGCTGAATTAACTCAGTCAATGGAAAATAAATAAAAACTACATTTCTACTTTAGTAGCAGGCTAGCACACACATCTGTGAGACATGTACGTATCTCTTGCACGTACAAGGCAGAAGCTAGGGAGACCTATGAGATGTATAGCTCATGCTAATGGCACACAGCATTCAACAGAACTGAAGTGAAAGACATTTTTTCTAAATTTGCAGAGATTTATTTCCATCTTTGATTTTTTTACTACCCAATCAGCATACTAACTGATTTCACTCATTTTTATAAATAGCATTTATCTTCTTATTGCCATTCAAATATCATTTACTCCAGGCAGAGAGATTACAGACCTTGATTTTATCTGAAACATCTTTGAGTCATAGTGAGTAAAATGACTCACTTCCATCATCACTGTTCAGTAAAATGATTTTGGGATATCAAAATTATCTGTTCTGTCTAGTCCACCCTGTTCTATTTATTTTCCTTAAGCTTGACTTCTGATGAGCAATGATTTAAGGCAATGTTTCCAGTTTTCCCTCACTGTTTTTCGGACCAATCTTTCATTATTGTATCTCCCAACTTCTGGACCAGAAGACCTGCCATTTTTGCAGCCACTCTCAAAGGCACAATTTGCATCACGTATCTGACTCATACTCCAGTCAGCAATATCAATATCAGATCCCACTGGGAAAGAAAAAGCTGATTGGTCCTCAGGAACTCTCACTCTGACAGGCAAGGAAAAAGCTTGTCTGTTTGATTTAAAAGAATGCAAAATCTAGAAAGCTATCTATTGGTGCATGTGACACAGAATCAAATTTAGGCTTAGTTCTGGACTCTGCAGTAGAAGAAAGGCAATGCAAACATTGGAGTGACACAAAGGGCTATGAAGGTGGGTAAGAGATGGAAGTATCTGACATATGAGGAGAAGCTGAGAGAGGTCAGACTGCTCAGCCTGGAGCAGAGAATGCTTGGGGCATTCTTATAAATGTGTGTCAGAATGGGGGCTATGGAAGATAGACCCAGACTCTTGGTGATGCCCACTGATAGGATAACAGTCACTGGGCACAAACTGAAATACAGGAAGTTTTATTTAAAGACAAAAAATTTTAAAAATGCTTTTTTATTGTAAAGATGGTTGAACACGAGAGCAGTTTGTTCTCTGGGCAGGCTGTGGAGTCTCTGACTCTGGAGATATTCAAAACAAGAGTGGACATTGCCCTGAGCAGTCTGCTCTAGATAACCTTACTTTGAGCAGGGGGGTTGAACTAGATGGCCTTTGGAGGTACCTTTCAGGCTCAACTATTGTGTGATTCTGGCAGGAGCTAACATTACTTGCACCTGATGAACTGTCCCTTGGATATATCCTGTACAGCATTCTAGGGGAATACTAAATAGTTTTCTGCTGCCTGAGTCAACATTGCTTTTGCTTTAATAACAAAAAGGAGTTATATTTGACGTGCTTCTTGTGTTCTTTTTTTCACAACCATGTTTACATTAAAATATCTTCATGCCTAAGTAGCCAAGGTAAGGGTCTTTACTCCTCCTCCTGCAAAAGGAGGAAATATTTGTTTCTTTCTCTACTATAGTAGCAAGTAAATAAAAGCAAAGAAAATAGAAAAGTTCAGGCAATTGCATGCCAGAATGTGCAGCCTTCAACTTTCAGGTAAATATTAGACACATGGTAGAATTTTGTATGAACCAGGTCAGTTTAGTGCAGTTTTTATCAGTTTCAACAAAAACAACAATTAATCTTCCAAATGGAAGAAAAGAGATTGTGCTGATTTCTCACATATCAAGCTATAGATAACTTTTCCCCTTCTAGGAAAAAATAATGGAGGAGGTGTCACATGTATAAGAAGAATGGAAGAAACTTCTCATGCAAGCATGCAGATACTATGCTGAAAACTGACTGAAAAGTGGTCTTTCTACAACTTCTATAATTTTTCTATTTTTTCTTAATCCCACTCTAAATATATCACTGACTCCAAGTCTTACATTTTAGTAACAATGGCAGAAGGAAAAAAAAAAAAGTGTAGCCTTCTAAAATTCTGTCTTTCCCTGTAATGGGGCTGACATGACCTTCTTTGAAACTCTGACCAGCAGAACAGTGTCCAACTGAGCAGAAACTGGGGCAACAGCAGATGTTTGCACAGCTAAAAGCTATACCACTCGGCCAGATCTTGGAGAGCAGTTCCATATTCTGTCATGAAATTTTAGACCTACAATTGATAGAATAGAACAACATCCTTTTCTCCTTTCTCTCCCAAAGCAGAGGCCCAGAAATGTCAGATGAACGTTCTCCAAGCTAGGTAATGGTGTTGACAAGGCAAAGGAGCCCTGGAGGAGTAGAAGCAGTTCATTTTCCTCTCCACAAAGTGCTTTCACTGTAATTTAGATAAAGCCACCTCTTTCATGTTTCCTAGAGATGAAGAAAATAAAAAGCTGACCATGCAGGGGCAAAAGATAATTCAGAAAGGTTGAACAAGGGATCTGAGTTTCAAAGTTAGCATCCTCACTAGTCCCAAAGACACTATGCCCTCTTATATCTTCAGCTTGTTACTTGTGTTTCTGGACCTGGCATCTTCAAAGCAGCTGTTTCCCTTCTGAAGAGGAAGCTATTAATCAGTAAACAACAATATTTCTTTTGCTTTCCTAAAATCTACCCTAAAATTACTTCCAATATCAATGCTATTACTCTGTGATAAATGCAAATTTATGTGTCAGTCGTCCCTTCATAATGAATAAGTTGCATTACATATAGGAGGCAGAACATGACTAAATAGTAATCCTAGAACATCTGATTTATTACAAATTCATACCCTTCATTAACATAGAATATTTTTTACCCACAGTCTTCTCCTAGGCAACCTACCTGTTTTTCTGATGCAGAAGGTGGGAGAATGGTGTTCCTGTTTCATGTTTCAGTGTTCTGTTTTATTATCCTGCCATGGCATGAATGTGGCACATAAAGAATGATCCAGTTTGCCAAAGTGCAGCTGGGGCAGCATATACTTCTTCTTGTATTTTACCACAAAATATCCGAAGAAGTCATAATGATGATGCAGAGAATGTGGAGTTTGGTTTACATCAAAGGAATTCATGAAAGTTAATGCATATCAAAAATAAAAAGGCATCTGAGTCACTGCACAAAAGCTATTTTTGATCATATAATCATATATAATCAAATATACTTGCCTATGATATAGAGAGACTGTGCCAGCCATGGCATGCATATCCCTCTACTGTAATTAATCTTTGCAAGCACTTTCAGTCATTTTAGATCTACATTTATTCTGCCTCACACAGTTGTGGCGTTATCTCAGTTTTTACCATCTGTCACAGACATCAGAAAAAAAATTACTGAAACCAAAGATCATGAAAACAATTTTAAAGCATTCTGATTTTCATACTTTACAGTTTCTGTAGGCTTGCACATATAATGAAGATGAAAATCCCAGTGTTTCTGAATGAGAGTGGAACAGTATCAGCAAAGAAGCTCTGGCTTTCGAGAGGCCTTTGCTTGATATACTTACTTAGGTCTTGCATCTTTTTCATTGTGGTTCACATCTTACATTTCACGTTCCTCTCTGCTTTTAAATAAAAGATCCAGTGGAAATAGCAGGGGAGGAAGAAATCTTTTGGCAGATCAGCAGTTGCCAGGGTGTATTTTCATGCTCTAGCAGTTGTTAGGAGTCTTACCCAAGAGCTAGGCCATTAATGAGAAGTCTAATGACTTCCATTCCTTTTCTTAAAGCATTCAGCGTGTCACCAGTATTGATGAGGAAGCCTGCTGTAGCTACAGGGACATTATGTGCTTCACTGTATTTCAAGCTGAGAGATGTTGAAAATGGAGCATAAGTTTATCTATTTTGGGGGTTTTTTTGTTGTTTTTTTTTTTTTTTAAGTCTCCCTTTCCTTCTGTCCTTTGTAAATAAATGTGCCACATTCCTCACAGCCTGAAGCTAAAGAAATATCTTCAGGCTTGTTGCCAGATCTATTTTCCTCCAAATATCTACCAAATCACCAGAAGCTCTTATTAACTGCGTGAACTGAACCTTCAGACAACAACTGTTCCCGTCCCTCCTGGGGATTTTCTATCTGCATATAGTAAATAATTCAAAGTTTGAAGTTTTGTACACTTATTCATTTAGTTTGCTTTATTTTTTTTTTCAAAGCTACCAATGGACTTAGCAAACAAAATGGTGGTTTTTAATACTGAAAAATTCTACTAATCAAGAAAAAAAAAAAGTCTAGATAGATCTGTTTTCAGTTTTCTTCTTACAATGTACTCTCTTTTATAATTTCCCAGAGGGAAATTTGTTTTCCTTACCATTCTGAGACCATGGCAATTTGTTAAGATCCCAGTTTTGCAGGCACATGTTGCCTTACTGAAAACCTCAGAATCACAGAATGGGTCAGGTTGGAAGAGACCAGAGAGGGTGATCTGCTCCAACCTCCCTGCTCAATCAGGGCCATCCCAGAGCACACAGCACAGGGTTGTGTCCACAGGGGTTTTTAATATCTCCATTGAGACTCTACAGCCTCACTGGACAATCTGTTCCAGTGCACAGTCACCTACACAGTACAAAAGTTCTTCCTCATATCCAGGTGGAAATTCCTGCGCATCACTTTCTTCCCATTGCCTCTTGCCCTGTTGGCTGGCACCAGGAGAGCCTGGTTCCATGCATGCAAACATAATTTTTGGTATTTATAAGGCTATTACATTGTTTCTTTAGTATCTGTTTATCCTCTGGCATCTATGTTATCTACCAAGTATTATATTTAATACAAGTGAACCTGTCAGGATATTAATTTAAATCTTGTCTTGTTATTTGGCAAGTTACCCATCTACCTAAAAGATTACATATGTGAAAAAGAGAATTGTGGAAGTGCAGCAACAGTCAATAGTGTCAAAACTCCTTGAAGTGTAGAAATACCATTGGAATACTAATTCAGCTCTTGAAAAGCTTAAAGTGTTCCCCTGACACATTTATTTTGCTATCATTCCTTGTGAACACAGAAAGGAGATTCCTTCTTCTTCAACCTTCCAAACAGATTTGGCTGCACAATAGCCAATGGCTGCAGATACCCTGTTGTGCAATCCACCACCAGTGGCCTTAAAGATTAAATAAGTTATGTTTCTCTGCAAGTTCCATGATCTCTTCTTTTAGTGGTTATGCAAGCATAATAAATACACAAATTATCTTCCCATTTTTGAAACTGCAGAAACTTTTTGCCTTGTGTGCAGAGAATGCTCCTTTCAAATCAGATTTTCTTCACTTGAAGGGATAGGGAAAGAGTTCTTTTCCCCTCTCATGTTATCTCCATTTCATTGGTTTTCTCCTCTTGTGCTCTCTTTCAGCCTCACAGTCTAAGGGAACTGCTCAACAGTGTTCAGACATAGGTTTCTGACTTTATAGATAATTATAGCTATGTACTATAGGAAGATTAAACATTCACATTACTTATTTTTATCCTTCTTGCCACTGTAAGACCACATTCAGATGATCTAGTGTGAGCACATTTTGAGCAGGAATGAAGAAAAAATGGCAGAATTTTTACTGGACACTAGAATTTTATTGGATGTGCAAAGGAATTTTAAAGCAGAAGTTATGATTCAGTAAAAGCTACCTGCTGAAAGCCGGTTATAATCTCACTTTTTTCAGTGTATTTTTATGCCATTTCATTGTGATTAAGTATCATGGGGTGGTAAATGAGTCATAGAAAAGCACACAACGATGTGTTAGCATCCTCAGTTCTGTATTTTTTCTCTTGCTATGACTGGATTGTCCTGCTATTCTGTATCCACTGGTGCATTTGTGGCATATGCCTTCAGTTATAACGCAGCTGTATATGTTCTTTGAATGATTGCAAAAAATGGACTTGGATTTTATATCTTTATTACGTCAACAATCTCCAACTTTTTCAAGTAATTTTAAAGCTATCTTTTCTTAAATGACTCATAAAATTCCCCATACAGCGTGTACTCCCCAAAACCAGGCTGACAAGACTTAGCTACTGCTCAGGACTCTTCTAGAGCAATAATAGTCATAGCTGCTGCTTGGTGAGCTCAGGCAGTAACAGCACACGAAAGCAGATTTGTATCATTAATCTCAGATTTGATAGAAATAACACAAGGTTAGGAGAACAGATTAAAATAAAAAGAAATATTATCACAGCCAAAGATAAGTGTCGACCTAAACTTTTCTGAAAGCTAATGTACTAGCAGCAATAATTCAACCCACTAATGTCCTCTGCCTGAACATGCTGTCATCAATCAGGAAACTCTCCCAGGACTTCAAGATAAAACCAAACGGAAGAAGTATTTGTGCAGAGCTGTTGTGCTAAGTGAGGAACAATCTCAAATGCCTGCGAGGTGAGGAGTGATACATAACAAATAGAGGCAGATTTGTAATGGATTTAGGGCTAATCTCTGTTGGACTCAGGCCCCCTGAGACATTACATCTTGGGGAAATTATGGATGCCATTAAAAATGGCTATTTATTGCACTGTGCTATTTTTGACTTACAGGATTTGTATTCCTTGAGAAATCTTTTAAATACCATGGAAAATACATCAGTAGTCAATGGCAATTATAATGCCTAATGTGGGAGGTGTATTGTAAAGTTCAATTTAAAGCACAGGTCAGAGAAATCAGACAAGGCAAAACCATAATTGCATGCCACCAATGAATCTAAATTACTCTCTAATTATGATGCAGACTGTTATGAATCCACGTGGTACTGGATGAAAGAGACATTACTCACAAAAAGCTTTTTAATCCCTTATGTCCCAACGAAGTGACATCACAATTCAAAAGGCTATTTTTTTAGTCAAAAATGCTGTGAATCTCTGCCTTGTAGCTGAAAGTTATGAAAAATCACAGTAATCAGGAAAAAAACCCAACAACCTTCAATATAGCAAATGGTTCATTTTAAGCCTTGTGGGCTATAAGTGGATTTTTTTCTCTGGTGTGATTTTTGTCACAGGAACCTCTTTTGTTTTGTATGATTATTTTTAATGCTTATCCTCAAAGAATGTCTGCTTGCAATCAATATGGATACTTAGATATTTACACAACTCTAACCAGTAGATCAGAAAGTGGTTTTCCCAAACCAGCAAAATGAGACTCATAAGGAAAGCCCAAGGGAGAGAGACCTGGGCAGGTGGGGGGAGCAGGCTGCCTTGTCATACTCTGACCTCAGAGCTTTCCAAAGGAAGGCTTTGATCTTTTGTTACTGGCATAAGCAAGTACACACATTTTAGCAAGTACATGCACTCACTAAATAGTACAAATGCAAGTAAGTACTTGAATGGAGGCATGCATGTAAATAAACAGCAGTCATTTCTATTGCCCATAGGTGGGTCCCCATAAATCAAGCTCACTAGGAAAAAAAGTCAAAAAATCCACTAAATTTTCAGTTAGCAAGCAGACACTCAGTCCCTTTATGAGAATTGCTTTTTTAGCTTGTAGAAAGGCAGTGAGTGAGGAGAAATGTCCTGCCTCACAGCTAGTTTGTTGGTAAGCAGCAAATATGTTGGAAAGTCATTCCAGTTCATCCGTAGGTAGCAAATGTTTTTAGAAGCCGCTGCTGCCCAAAATGATCTTTTAGCAAATAGAGCCATCAAAACCCCACTGTATTAGAGAAAAGCAGTGGAAAGGCATTAGAGATGAGATTACATTTCTGCTGGAGCTGAGAAGTAGGTGAGTGAGCAAAGTGGTCCAGGTGACAGTTTACCACCTTTCCATAATACCTACACTTGTCATATCTGAGACCATCACAGCACGAGTCTCAGGCACATTTCCCATTTCCCAGTGGCCAGCCTCAACATTTCCCACATTCTATGACTTACCCTTGGGCTTCGTAGTGAAACACTTCAGATGTTATGTGAATCCTCACAGGTGAACAAACCCTTCTAGCTGCTAAGCCATCTCCTTGTAACATACAAACATTGACCCCAACCGGCCACTTACTCCCATTGTTTTGCCAACAGACACGGAGTGTTGTGTACAGCCTTTGCATTAGGGAAAGCATTTGTGGGGTACATCCAGCTGGTCAGTACTTTTGACACTTCAACATTCATGAAATGCTATTCTCTGTTTACAAATTTAAACCACTTTTTACATCAAATAGAATAGGGATCCACGGGAGAAGCATCTGCATCTTAGTATCTCCATTTAATTTACTGAAACAATAATTTTCCAGAAAAAAATTGTACACTGAATATTAGATTTCTATTCTGAGCTGATAGAAAGGGTTTAGAAAGGACTTCTTATAACATGCTTAGTACATTTTTTGTAATCTGACAGTACGATCATTAGAGTGATTTAGAGAAATAAAGAAAAGACTATTCTTAGTATAATTAAACTAATCAGGACAAGTTTCACTGAGAGAGAAGATTGTTGATGAAGCATTTTACCTGGTTTGTGAGAAAAGGAAATTCTTAATATCCCCCTCACCCCTACTTCTTCAGAATTCTTTCCTCTAATTTGATTTCACAGTATTTACATAACAGTTGTAATGTTTTTTTTTCCCCTAACTACCCTATAAAACTGCTTTTCATCCTTACCCAGCATAAAAAATAATTTTCAACTATTGAAAGAGATTTCAACATTTGTTAAGCAATGAAAAATCTATTTGGCTTGTAAACATTTTTAAAGTTACTTGCAGAGCTATGTATATAAAACTATAGGTATTGTGCTCGTAACTCCTCAATTTTCCCAGTGCCCCTTGAATAGAAGTTCACTGCTTGCAAAAAAAAAAAAAAAAATTACTGGTCACAAATCCTAACATATTAGACATGATCTGAGACGTATATCTAAAATCTCATATCACCTTCTGTTTCCTTTGATGTATGATGCTGAAGCTAAAGTCACAGAATCGCTAGCTTGGAAGAGCCCTGATTGTTCTCTCATTTTCTGTGATAAAGGGCAACTGCATTAAAGTCTCTCAAACAAAATAGCATGAGGGTAATAAACTCCATCTCCACTACAAGTGGAACCTCGGCTTGTGTTGAGGATGACTGGCAGGTTCAGGGCTCTGCAGCCCTGGGCAGCACTGGTTTCCCACAGCAGGGCTTGGCATCTTTCTCCTCGGATCTGGGGCACTGTGTGCTGTGCTTGAAGGACAGGACATAGAAAAAGCCACAAACCACTAGTCCTGTCAGCTGTTTGGGGTCTTTTACAAGAAAATGAAGTAAGAAAGTACATTTAATTCTTGGCTTCAACTTGGCTGTGCCTTCCCCAGCCCTGGCTAGAAGTGGGGCACAGGCTCTCCGTGCATAAACACCTCTCTGATTGCCTTGGTTAGGATTGCCATCCACCCACAATTTCTTCCTAAAGAGAACAATACAAAGATACCAAATGGAGAGAAATACCTTTAGTGATAAAAGGAAAAACAAAATGAATGCTAATTTCTCATCAAAACTAGCAAGTCCAAACGAAGCAGACACAAATATTTATATCCACAGAAGCTCTCCCTTGTGATTGGATTCTAGCAGAAATCTCCTCTCCATTATGAAGTTAAAAATAATGACAAAACTTATCTTTAAAAGACACAATGTCAACTCATAGGACATAACACGGGTTTATGTGTTATTGAATCAGGTAATTATTTCACCAGGAACCCAGAACACCCTGCTCTTCTCTTGATGTCTCATAGTAATTACTCCTTCTGATAATTGTTCCTTACAGATTAATTCAAGATAACTTAATATCACTGATGTCATCCTTTCATTATAACTTCTAGAATTTTTTATCTAAAGAATAAATCGATACAAATGGGAAAATGTTTGTATAAATATATGTGATTGTAATGCAGCAAATCACTGTTTTTACCATGCTACATACTCATTAAGAAAATCAAGTATAATAGGCACTAATATGTATATCCTTAGGTAATGGTATGGAGAGAAATTAAATTAATTAAAGTTGTTAGCTCCTTTCTATTGAAGCTTATTCATATCGATGATACTTTAGATTTATGATGTCATACATGTTCCAAAACTCATAAAGGCTTTTTTAATGTATACTAACACTTAATATTAGTTATTATTGATTTAAATTAGCATGTATTTACTTCTTTCCTTTAGCTTCAGGATATCCTCACTCTTCAAACATCCTCTGAATATATTAATGTTCCTCTTTTGAAAAAGAAGATTCTTTTACAAAATCTGACCTATGCAGTTTGAGATTTGGAGAAAATACAAAAGCACTGTGAGTTTTAAGGGGTTTTAAGGATGTGTTCCTAGTCATCTTAATACCAAAGTAAGACAGGAGAGCAGTACACTTAATGATGTAAATACTGTTAGAAAGAAGATCAATATCAAACCCAGGGTGCTACTGAAATTGCTTTCTTATTTTCCTCTTACAGTTTTGTATTTTGCTCTAAGCTTTCAAGACAGCTCAGTGCTCAGTATATATGTATTGCTAAGGATTTATGGAAAAAAGAAAATTGTCAGGTGTTTTCAGCATTATGGAAATTTCTATCCTACAGGTTTCATCCAGCCGTATTTTCTCGTGGAGTACTCATGGCAATAAAGACCACAGGAAAAAATTAGCACCATTATTCACTGCAGATACACATTTTTTTTTTTTGAGAACTTGTACTTTTTTGATAGTAATGTATAGCCATTATTATGTGTATTTTTCTGCAGCAATAGTGTCTGCAGGTACAACTTGAACATCACAACCGATTCCTGATTAACTTCAGATACACAGATGAGTAGAAAATCTCTTATGAAGATATTTAATGTGTTGAAATGTAAAGCTGTTCCAGTAATAATCTTTTGAGTGCTTTGTGCACAGAGAGGAACTAAAAGTATAGCGTGAGAGAAGATTTCAAGGTAACTGAACCCAAAGGTTTGACAGTGCTCTTTGCGTCTTTGACAAGGCTCAGAACAGCAGAACACACTGGCAGTGCTGGAAGCTCACATTTTTCCCCCTTGCCCTTTCATCTTTTCAAAATTGTTCATGTCTATAATGCAGTAAAAGGAAAAGAAGAAAAAAAGGCAACCTTTTCCTCTTGTAAGACACAGGTTGATTGCTGTCTCTTTTTGAGAAGTAGTATTTGCTGAAATGAGGTCACTGTCTGAAATCACTCCCCCATCTGCTCTGTTTAGCCTGTGTGTCATATGGAGTAAGAAAAAAGATTATCTGAGCCAGAGTTAACATGGAACTGAAAACAATAGAATAGCACAGCAACAAAAGAAATGACTACCCCACAGTTTGCTCTGTTCCTCTCTATTTGCTTACTAACTTGGATGCATTAATTAGGAAAATCAATTGAAAACAAGGCAGTGAGAAAAAATAGAGTGCCTAATTGTGATTAAAGCAAGCAAAAAGTGATCACAGGAGAACCATGGCAGCCAGGATGCAAAGTGGGTATTTTCAACAAGAAATGCCATGAATTTCATCAGGGATGAGATAATTATGTCTTGTAAGTGTAACAGACTTCTGTGTCTACTGGTCCCTAGAAATAAATCCCAAAGAAGTCATGGGTTCTATGTACATGGTGAGTGAGGGCACAGACACAAAAGCAAAACAGTAACATAACAGGTTAGAGGAAGTATAAGCATACTAGTGACACCTTGAACTCAAATCTCTTTCTGCTGCAAAGTTTGAGAAAAGGGAAGTTTATTTCTGCCCTTTTCTTCTCTATTAATATTCTAAACAGATTTGACAAAATTCAAAAAAGAGAAAAGATGTCTTCCAAAATAGATAATAATAAGATTCATTGAAGGCAACATTTATTTTCCTTTCAAATTTCTGGGTTCATCTACCAAAGTAGGTCAAAATATTCCACAACTAGTTTGCGACCTAAAAATGCCACTTCAGATGTTTTGAAACTATCTGTCAAATTAGGTTTTAAAAATACATAATAATGTATGAATGAAACGAAAACTGAAAAATACAGTAGAAGTAGATCAAGGCTTAGATGCCTCTTTTGACCAAAGAGCTACAGATATTGTTTCTTTTCTTGAAAAACAAAGTATTTAGTGTTGCACATTTGTTGTATGACAAAGACAGAGTTAACATGAAAAAAGCTCAACCTGAGATGTGCTTTTCTGCATGATTCTGTGAGTGGCTTGCATAGTGCTTATGTCTGTCTTAGGGAAGAGAGAAGAGAAACAGCTGCTCACAAACTTTCTGCAGGAATGAACTGGGAGCTGGCATCAACCTCATATCTACCTGAGCAGGTCAAGCTGCCCCCCTGGGGCTGAAATCAAAGCTCAGCCCAAGAGCTCTTTCACAAGAGCCCCAGACCAAACCCCAGCCCTCAGCTCTGATAATTAAGTCTCCCTTGAGAAGGAATGGATCTGGCTCTTCCCCATTTGCAGGACTGCCTGAATGCTGACCTGCTGCCTCCATAAAACTGAAGTTTCAATGAGTGTTTTTCTGCCCACGCATACGATATCTTCATCTTGGCAGCTGAACCCGAAGGCAAGTGTTTGCATAGGCTTAATCAACAGCCGTTTGCTTTTAGTCTCAAAATGATTGAGATATTTCTTTGGTGCACTTTTTCAGGGATGTTACTGAGAGCCGCTAATGGCACAGGAGAAGATATTGCCATAAACCCCACAAAATTCCAGAGTTCATCAAAGGGCAGTTTAAGCAGGAGGATTGTTTATTCAGTTCTTTGAAAGGGAAAGGAGAAACTCATGCAATGATTAAAGAAGAGGAGATATGCAATGTTCATAAAAAATTTAAAAATTAATTTTAACAGTAAACTATTCAATATACTGAATACAGCAAAGGTGGTATCTTGTAACTTGAATATTATCTTGTAGGAGGGACAGAGAATGAATATTTTCATACATTTAATGAATGATTATTTATTAAAGCACTTACTAAATGTTTAAAAAACTGTTGGCAAAGCCCATTATTAGTAAACAAACCTATAAGCTCCATAGCTGATAAAACCCTTATTGATGCTCAAAAGCATAAAAATAAAAATGCTAATTCAGATAAATTTTTGACATTTGTTGTTTGCATGTTTTTTTAAATTGAAACGAGTACTTCAAAACCAGCTCTCACCTAGGGCTGCATACTACAGTCCCTAGCTGTTCTGACAAGAAATTAAGCATTCAACAACCAATATGTAAACCAATAGCTGAACTCATGAATTCTAAGTCCTAATTATGCAAATTCAGCTTCTAGGATCTGAGTTTGCATTTTGAGCTGGTATGAATCTTGTTCTTATCTAAACAAAAATTTCTCCCAAGTACTAAAAAGAAGTTAAAAGGACTTTTATTACTCCCATAAGCCCTAAACCAGCAAATTCTTCTCTTTTTGCTCGACTTTGCTAGCTGGCAATATTTCATTATTACCAGTTGAATAGCTAAAATACATACAGTTTGTAAGCAGAAAGAGCCAATACATTTACAGTAAAATTCATTCAGTGACTACACTGATCTGCTGAATACTAAAATTTGTAAAATCTTTCACTTTGCCTTAACTGCAATGATAATGCCCCTGCAGGTAAAACAAGGTCAGTTCACTTTGTTCTTTCCCACCCCACCCCAGGCCTGGTCTCATAAGGCATATCAGAACACCCTAAACTAATAAGGCTGGTTGAACAACCACGTTTTCCTAACCCTTCAAAAGCAGAACAATAACCGTTGACGCAGCCAGCGGGAGTGTCAGTCCCAAAGGATTTACACCTATGGTTACAAAACGCTGGAGAAAACACGGAACTAGAAACTCCTCTCAGCCAAGTCAGTCTTTGTATGTTTCTGGTTAAGATCCTATAGCTCTGTTTGCAATCCCAAATGCTAGTAACACTCACCCCTCTGCAAAATTCTGCAGGCTCATCCCCACCCCCATAAATTCTGGAACCCTTACTGCATCAGTGACCCCGAGTTTGAGAATGCTGCTGCCTAGGTATTCCCCTCCCCTGTGCTATATTTGTATCCAGTCAATGAATCCGAAATCCCCCGCTAATTACCATCTAAGCTGTTATAAAGAATCTACACGTGTTACTGCATGAAAGAGGATTACTGTACTTTAAACTTAGCAAGGCTTGGTAATCCCATGTACTGCGGCGCTGGACACCATAAGCAAGGCGGGTTTAGGGACAGCGCTTTGGGCAGCGTTCCCTCAGCGAGAGCTTCAGCTGTCACCACTGCTCTGCTCCTGCTGCAACACCCAGCAGGCCTGCTCGTGATTGCTGTGCCACTTGGTGAGGAGCACATGAAAAAAGCATTACAATTACCTGCAGAGTGTGTAATTATTCATTTATGTGTTTACATTAAAAAAATAGAGTTATGTGCCAAGTATATAACTATTAATTCACAATTATTTCAACAATTCTGTAGTGTCCTTTCAAGAAGAAAGGGCAGATTTTTTTGATGGTATTTATGGCCTTTCAAAATTCCTCTGAAATACATGCTAGAGTTAATGGTTTCTGTTTACAACAACCATGAGGGAAAAAAGTAAGCAGGGCTCCTACCCTAAGAGGTCAGCTAGTCATCTTAAGCCTATGCTTATCTCCCAATGGAAGTATTCTAGATGTCTGAAATTCCTTTTTGATGAACGAGTTAGTAGTGGAGGGCAGCATGAGAAATACAGCAAGCATTTCGTTGCATCAAAATGTTTTCAAATTTGAACAAATAATTTTACAACAAGCAAATGTTCTGATTTTATTTACAGATGAGGGGGGAGATTATTTTATTAATAACTTGTACACTATCGAAATTTTACATGGCTCCATTAAGCAGCACTGAAAATCATTTGCTCCTGAGGACTTGCATAATATCTTCTAAAGCTTGTGTTTTTTCTCTTCTAGAGAAGAGAGGGGACTATCCAGTAGAGAAGACATTATCTCAGGAGACTCCAAGAAGATCACTTTTGAGAAAGGCAATGCTTACAAGTCAAGAAAATATCCATTACACAGCTTAGAAGCATTGGAAGACAGGCTGGGAGACAAAAAAGACCTACCCAAAAAGTCTCTTTTTAAGGAATTTTCCAGGGGTTCATCTTGAAAAGACACAGAGTGGAAGGTTTACTGAAAAATCAGTGAAGATAAATTGCTGAGTTACAAATTCTAGAAGACTGATTCCCAAGAACTCCTGGATTTTTCAAGTTTTCAATGACACAAAAGGTTGAAAAAATATGATTAAGACACCACCAACAAATCACATTGTCAAGAAAATATTTTCATTAACAATAGCAGAAAAAATTGTGCCCACTACAGGGCATGGTCCATTACTCATATTTTAGTTTAATCAGCTACAATAGTTTTGTAAATATTTTACTGAAAATATTTTCCAGATTACAATTTTCTTGTCAATTTAGGAAAAAAAATCTCTTAAACAAATAATTTGCTATATTTCATACATGACATGATTATACCAAGACATGGAAACATACCATGTCACCAAGGAAGGATTTGCTTACGCAGTTAAAAAAAATCACTATAAAGCACAAATATAAACTATCCCCAAAATCCCAAACAACATTTTTACAATTCATCTTCATTAAAAAAAAAAAAAAAAAAAAAAGTGGAAATCCCAAGCTGAGTATTTTACACGTGTCTGCCCTGGGATTGAGAATTCCTTTGCAGATGTCAATTGTCTACAAAGGTCTAAATTCTGCACAGTATTTCTTCCTTGAACCCAACTAGACTCTTTGTCCTCGCACCTTCTAGCCTTGAAGTTCAGTGTTAAATACCTCCTCAATAATTTTTTAACCTAAAGTTAAGATTATTTCCCTTGTGTCCTAATTCAGTTATTCTCAAGTCACTGAAACCTAGGTAATAGTGTCACAAGAGCATGTCCTTTATAAAATTTTCAAGTCTCATTTCTCAATCCATGAAGTCAGCAGAGCAGCAAAATTCAGAAATGCGAAACTGCAGAAAACTACAGAAATGTGGAGGCAGCATTGAAGTGAAATTCCACAGGCCTCCCCAAAAGCACCCCTTTTGGTCCCAGCAGAGCAATAATAGAGGACCAGAGGGGTTTGTTTGGTTTTTTTCCCCAGAGGTCACTTAACCTAAATTTTTTTGGTGCATGCTTCAAAGTTTTTCTATTAGGCAAAAGGTTATAAACTTACAATGGCTTCTATTATTTCTTTGTCCTTTAAGTGTAACTTCAAATTTCTATAAAATGAGTTAACTGAGTTATGTAAGGTGTGATGAGACATGTCTATAAAGGGCCAAATTGTATGCTTTTGATTGAATCCAGCTAAACTCTTTATCCCAGCAATTCCAGGCTCTAAGTTTCACAGGTTAGCTCCTCATTTCCCCAGGAAATCAGTAATTCAAAATAAAGATTGCCCAGTGACACTTTCCTTAATAATGGTTATAGAAATCCAGTTAGAGAAATCCACTTCAAATAAGAAAAGGTTATAAGTTTTTATATAATACTTTCAACACTCCTATTGGCAAGTTTTGTGCATGACAGTGTCCTCAATTTTCTTCTGATGGTGTTTTGTTATTTTTTTCTGAAGGTTTAAACTTTTCAGGAAGTACCTGAGTGGTCCCAAATACACTTCCCCTACATCAGTACACTTAGCTTTCTCTGCCTCTCACTCTGGAATGCTCTTCTGAAATTCTTGTGATCTCATGTCAGCTAACATCAGTAATTTCATCATGGTAACACTAAGCTTGGTAACACTAAGCTTTGCTGTCCTTGTATATAAAGGCTGGTGTTTCCAACCTTCCTAATTTAAATGCTTAGACTGAGGATTCTATGTCTGAGTCTAGGTCATAATTTGCATCCTCCAAGAGTATTTACAACATAAAAGGAAATCCTGTGGATTTCTCTTTCTTCATGCTCCTACAGGGCAAATGCATTATCACCTTTTTCTCCAAAGATAAAATCTGAAGTCTTATAATGATCAAGGTTTTATTCTACTTGAAATCTCTCTCACCATTCATGACAGAGAATCCAGGGGGAAAAGTTTACTTTGAGCTGACCTTTTAAAGACTTTTTAGCACAGTATTTTCATGATTAACATTATTAAATTATCTGTGTGCAAGAAGGTATCTCTTCACACATGTGATTAGAAGACATCTCAGAAAAAATGGGTGAGTAAAAACGTTGAGTAAGGTGATAAGAGAACCAGCCCAGAGGCATGTGCAGAATCTGATGCACTGCTGAATTTCTGCACAGCTGGGTTTAACCTCTGCTGAAACCACAGTCCTTTTCAAGCTGGCTCTGCGAGAGGCGAGAGACATGCAAAAGGAACAGATGATGATCAAGCATGAATTGAAATTCCAAAGTAAATATGACTTTAAAATATTTTTTTCCTTATATTACGTAATCTTTTTAATATGTAGAAGTAGATTTGCAGCATTATTGTCTAAGGTTTGCAGGGAAAGAAAGGTAGAGGTAGCTGTAAAATAAAGCAAGCTTGCAGCCACTGTTCCTTAAGAAACTGATAAAGTTACTCTGAGACATAAGCTCTCATATTTCCTCTGCTCCAGCTCTATCAGTAAGTCTAAGGAAAAGGTTATTTCCTGTCCCTAAAAATCCTCCTTCCTTTTTCAATACTCTGCTTGATGAAAAATTTTGGGGTCAGTCTTTACCCACGTGGCAGAAAGGTGTGGCATTTATATTCCCATAGAAGTGGAGTTAGTAGGAGTCAGCATATACTAAAGATATGCAAGGCTGGAGGAAAAATAGGTGCGTCTTACAGAGAGATTCCAGGCTTTCTGAATATACCTTTTCCGCTGCAGTAGCACTTTCCCAAAACATTTTTCCTTTCCCCCTCTACAACAGCATGCTGGAAACAGCTTTGCAGAGATCTTTCCTCCCTTCCCCCACACCGCATTATCCTTTACATCTTCTCTCTTACACTGAGCAAATGATGCAGAAAGAGTAGCCAGTGTTTTCCACACAAAACAATTTGTTGACTGTTAGAGGGCATATGGGCAGGACAAGCGCTGCCTTCAGCAGGGTATCTGTGCCCTCTGTCATTATTTTCTGCTCTCTCTGCCTGTTCTTAGCTCAAAGCAAGCCCTACTTCCGTCCGCTACTCGGGGCAGTCCTTTAAAGGACAAGAGTTTTTTTTGTAGCTGTGCTGCAATTCATGATGCCAACACAGAAAGCCTCGTTCCTTCTCTGGTTTTTGTCTAGGAATGAACACAAAAGATGGGGTGGGGGAAGGGAAGGAGAGATGGAAGAGTGCCCCAATGTTTCTTCTGGCAGATAAAATATTCCTTGCAACGTTCACAGACTTAACATGTATTAACTGGGTTACCTACAGAATATTAAGTCATTATAAAAATATTAAAATAGCCAAGAGTAAGCTACTTTCATTTCTGTAACTGCAGAAGAACTACAATTGTTTTTATTTAAAGCAATTATCAGTATCTGACAATTACTTTTTAACTGGTATTCAATTCTAGTTCTTATTTTGGGAAGGTACTTAATTTTAAGCCCATGATAGGCAGCAAACAAAAATATTGCTGAGATTTGTCTACCATAATCCAGTGCTGGCATTCTATAGAAAAAAAATTAAACGTGATTTTCCAAGATACGTTCTTTTTCACTAGTTGTTTCATGAGTCCTTTTGTGAGCCTCTTTATTCATAGCCACCATTTTATACAACAAAATCATGTGCACTAGCAGATGAAAGCGAAGAACAAGCATTTCAGTTCCTGGAGATTTAAAAAATCTTGTTTCCATGCCAAACAACACAAACTAAAGTCCTCCTACCATCAGTCATCTCATCAGTGAACTTACTGTGAATATCCAATTCAGTGTACTATTTTAAATTAAAGAGTAGATAAAGCTTAATTGTACTTAAAACTGAGGAAATCTACGTTAGATTTGGAAGAGCTCAGCAGAGGACCTACAAACACATTTGCATGGGGCTCTGACCCCCCAGGGAAAGCAACAATCACGAAGTTCCAGCTAAGTTATTCTTTTACAGCTACTACTAGTTCTTAGATTATCATTTTACAATTACTATCTCTGTAACCAAGTTTAACAGTGAAAAAAGATGTCACAAACTGGTGTTATGGTCTTCTTTTCGTGTCTGAGAAGAAAACATGCCTAGCCTGCCCTATAATAAATTTTTTATTTAGTTGATTGTTCTTTATTCCATCCTCAACTAAGCATTGGACTGAGGATACCAGAGTGTCGAAGGATCTCCAGGAAAGAACTTGGTTGTTTCCTTCTCTGTTGTGAGTGTGTAGGTGGGTAAATTGCATTCAATCAAAGTTTTGCTTTGAGGGTAAGCATTTGACCCATTTGATTCAGAGAGCAAATCAACACTCACAATTCAGTCACTGAAATGAAAAGATTTCTTTTCATAAATGATGCGCATGCAATAGGCAACAGAATTAAAACAATTCACTAAGACAAGGAGTACAAACACAGTGGGATAAAACACTCCCTGCTCCACATAACTTTTATCTCCTAAAATCAACTGGAACTTCTTCATGTAAAATGGTACAAATTTTGTGATACTTCATTGATTATAATACTGAAACCACCATCATGCATCTAGGGAAAAGAACAGGTATGGCACATTTAAGGTCTGCCACCCTCTCCAAGAGGCTGCAGATGTAAATAACAAGAAGACAACAGTGCTGCTGCCTTCCAGAGAGCAGCACCATTGCTATTCAGGCAGCAGCTGTGAGAGGGGAAGGGAGGGCCTTGCCCTTACTACACCTGTTGGCAATGTCCTACTGGTAAACATAGAGATTTCGAAATAGAATTCTGCTCCAGGAAAAAAACAACTATCCTTTGTGAACTTAAATACTTTGAAACCCCATGAAAGGTTCAAAAAAATATTTTTCCATTTTGCATGTTTTCATATAAAGCTGAAATAAAATTTGCCATATTATTGAAATGAAATCCTAAAATTGGGCTGGAAAGCTCTGCAATGAAAAAAAATGCTCTCCCATTGTGCCTACTTCAAAATGGAATTTTCTCGGTGGCAGTCTGTGTCATTGGAAAATGACATTGAAAAACGTCCAGCTGACTTTGGGTAAGAGTCTGACTTCTGAGAGCTGTATCTCCACATCACATGAAGGAAAGTGGAAGTTTTATATTGGCCCTCAGTCTTGACCTAAAAGAGTGCAACAGTGTCCTCTCCGATGCTTGAAACTGATGGCAAATCTAGCTTACCTCCCTGCTACAAAAGCACCTCAGGTACTTTTAGGTATAAAAATATCATAACTGTTTGTGTTCTGAAGGGTGCAGAATAGCTTGAGAGCAGCACTAAGCTTTGTAAGAACCAACATGACGCATTCACAGCCTTATTTGTTAAATGCCAAATGATATTCCATTTTTCAGTGCTTAAGCCCACCATCTCTGCTGCAGAATTCTCTGGTTTCTCTAGCCTACCTCAACACTGAGATTTTTTTTGTTCTTGCACACAGCCGGCAGTCTGGCAAGCTAATCGTCCTCTGCTGATTCTACCAGATGCCTGTGAAATAGAAAGCTGCCCACCACCAAACAGACTGGCAGCTTTATGACTGTGACAATTGCTCGTGGCAAAATTATAATTAGTACACCAATGTTGCTATGCATTCTAAATTGGATCACACTGATTCCTGCTCCAGTTTTTTCAGACACTCTGAATATGATTTTTAAACAATTGTGAAAACAGCTGCATGCTGATTGCCATTAAAACCAACATCCACCAGATCTTAGCATCAAGCATGGCGTTATTTCTCTCACTACTCCAAGAGATGGTGTCTGTGGCAAGAACAATGTTGTATTGGTCCAGGAAAGGCAGTCATTGTTGTTCCCAGAGCATAAAACATCCTTAAATGATTAGAGATAACAGCTCGTGTAATGTCTCCAAGTGGTTGCTGACATGCAGATTACACAGACTTTTTGCTAAACAGAACGCTCTATTCAAGGCTGTTGCTGTGATTAAATATTTTTCATGTGTTTCCATTCCAAACACTTTTAAACACCTCTAAGCAAGGGAGAGTGGGTGGAGAAATATGACATACACAGAAAAATACTTAGAAATTTAACATTTTACAAAAAATATTCTTGAGCAGGTCAGAAATGCTGTGCTTCTCCCTGAATGCTGCCCAAAAATGGCTCTCATGTCACTGCCTGGTCTCTGTGAGCGTTGAAGTTATAATTCCATCAAACTATTTTTTTTAATACAGGTTGGTGTTGCTTAAGGAGGTGACAAGAAAGGTGCACACAACTCTTTAAGCAGTGCAGCAGGTTGTTTGCAACCTGGTGCAGCTGGTGTGAGGACTCATGGAGGTGTTTGGTGGTGGGGGAGGGGACATCTTTCCAGAGAAGGTGGGTTCTCCTGAACCATCACAGGTGATGGTTTCTCACCACCCATAGCAAAGACTGCCTGAGATCAGCTGCAATGCCCTTGCAGGCTGGTGGAACCAGCCTATTGTGAAATTATTGTGAAATAGAGAGCACAGCAGGCATGTAAGTACCATTTCAAGGCACTTGAGATAAGAGTTGAGATGCTCTATTTGTGCCATGCAGCTGTGTTGCAGGCTTGTGGAATCTTCTGCAGGGATGCTTCTCAGTGCAGGGGTGAAGACAGGTGCCAGGACTCTGGGCCATCCCTGGCCCTCCAAATCCAACACTTCTTTGGACAGACCCACAAGGAAGGCCCACAAGGAAAGCTTCACAGCCCACTGTGCACACAGAGCAGGTGGAGGTGGGCAGCCCTTGCAACAAGTTTTGCCATGCATTTGCTACTTGGCTGTTTTTGAGTTATGCAAATCATTGAATGGTTTGGGTTGGAAGGGACTTTGTAGATCATCCAGCTGCAACCCCCCCCACCTCAGGCAAGGACAGCTTTCACCAGATCAGATTGCTCAGACCTCCATTCAACCTGGCCTTGAATATTTCCATGGATGGAGCATCCACAGCTTCTCTGTGCAACCTGTCCAGTGCCTCACTACCCTCAGAATAATGATTTTTTTTTCTAATATCTAATCAAAGCCTACTCTGTTTGAAGTCATTCCCTCTTGTCCTATCACTACATGCCCTTGTAAAAAGTCCCTCTCCAGCTCTCTTGTAGGCTCCAGTACATTTCAGGTACTGGAAAGCTGCAACTAGGTAACCCTGAAGACTTCTCTTTTCCAGGTTGAACAGTCTTAATTCCCTTAGCCTTTTTATGCAAGGTTTTTAGAACCAGAGCAAGCACCACAATATGAGATATCTTTGCACTGGTTATAGCAGTGCAGCACTTGGAAAAAAATGTTGCTGGTCAGAGCTCTCAATGGGGAATGTTCAAAAGAGCATACCAGGAGCAGTGAGTCTTGCTTCCTTAATGATAACGTGCCTTGTAGGCATTTAGTGATGGCTGCTACAGATATGAAGAAAACAATATTTACACACTGCCACTACATGGTATATCGTCCCATTTTGATTTTCTACATGGTAGGTACAAGGTCATGAAGCCAAAAGGTTTGGGTAAACAAATGAAAAAAATCACAGAGCAATCAAAGCCATTAACAAGCATTTGCTGTAAGGCAAACACATGGAGAGCAGGATCCCTGTGCCTGAGAGCCTCCTGTACTCATACAGACACTGTCACCTGGCAAGGACATGTGAGTATCTCAAAGGGACATCACAAAGGAAGTGATCAGCAGCCAGCTTTGAAAAAACCAACTTTGAAGCTGAGATGTGCTGGTAATAGATTGTTGTGGCCACTGTCATAGTGCTGAAGACCTAAACTTTCTTTACAGTTCAGGGTAGCCTTTCTGTTGCTATTGCAAAAGCCATCATATTTTAAAAGAAAATACTCTTTCAAGGCAATTTCATTATTCAAGGCCTGACAGTGAGCAAGCAAATCACCCTTATTCATGCAGTGATTAGTCCAGACAAAATGAGAAGGGAAAAAAGAAACAGAAACAAAAGCTGTCCTTCTGGGCATCTTCTTTATCATTCTCCATAATGGATCTTAAAAAGGAGCAAAATGAAAAAAAAAACAACATAACCCAAACACCAAACAAGTGAATACCAGCTTAAAACATCTCCCTTGAATAAGGAAAAGTATCAAATCAATTGTGTAGCAATACAAAAATTCTATAAAATTCAATGTTCATGTATTAGCACAATGAAATACATTAATATTGACCTAAGATAGTATGGAAATTACTTATAGAGGAAAGCAACTCTTTCATTCCCATACTAATGTGTTTTATCTAAAGTAAGGGAAATCAAGGAAGGAAGTAAAACAAGGAAAAAAATCCAGTTTGGGGAGTTTTAAGGACCCAGAGTGAAAGAGTAAGTGGGGAAAATCTCTAGTACTGTAGATTAGCAATGAATAAGGTATGGCAGAGGGGCAAGTGGAAAACCCAGTAAGGGCAGTAGCTTATGTTTTTTCCAGGACTGACATAAAACATATAGCAAAAACTGTGTCGTGGAACTGACATGTTTGTGTATTACATGGTTTTCTCCCACTGATGCTTGATCTTTTTAGATGGTCTTTAGAGTTTGGTATCACGTAGTGTTTGGTGTGCCGTGGAAACAGACAGCAAATGGGAAACTGTTGATGCAGTTAAACATTAGCAATTTATAGGCAGTTAGCAATTAAGTGGATTGATCATTTTGGTGCTATTTGGAAAGCAGCTGGAAGACTTCAGAAATTTAATGGAAAAACTACAATCTAAAGCACTCCAGCTCCCCATCTTCTTCAAAACAGCTGCTTCTTTTCATTCAGGAACTTTGCATGTCTTGCTAAAATTTCCTATTGCTTCACATATTTTGTGAAAAGCATTTATTAAATTATAATATCTTCTGTGTGGTTTTATTTTAATTGAAAATACAAATTGCCAGAAATTCACAGCAAAATTCCACACAAATGGATGAGAGCAAGAAATCCGACATGAGAATTTGCTCACAGGTTATCTCACATGTTGTTTCATAGGTGATGCTGTGCTACCTTCGATGACTAAGATCTAAACAATTAGCACAAAATCATCTTCTGAATGGCATGGTTTGCACAGGAGAAACATCGTGGTGATTAGCTCTGTGTAGTCAAGGGTGCATGTGTATGGCCAGTGGAGGAGGGGAAGCAGTGTTCCTCCCTGTGCATATCTCCAGATGTTCAAAATAACAGGAGCCATCATCTCTATCGTCAGCACAAATAGTACCGTACTCAAAGCTCAATTAAAAAAAACAAAGACTGTTATGCATTTCCAGAAATAGTGAAAAGTCACAAATATTATGAATGTAGGGGTTATATTGCTCCAGCATGTTCCCCTTCTGCTTAATCCACTATTTTCTCCACAGCCACATCCCCAAGCCCCACCCTATAGCCCCCTCTGTAGAAAACCAGTAGTGAAAGAATTAAATCCATGGAAATATACAGCTTTTATAAGATGTTAGGCAATTTAGCTATTAATAACACTTGACGTCACACCTTTAGGGAAGCAAAAATGCTACTGAAGGGGAGCTAAAATAGGCCAGCTTTGACTCAGTATGGCCACAAGAGCTGCAGCTGGCCAAAGGCAGCCCTCCTGCAGCTCACTTCTCCAGAATAATAGTGCTCTTTAAACTATCTCTCCAAGATCTCTGTTTTCAGTGGTTTTGCTGCCAGCAAATTAAAAACAATAAAGAGACAGATAATATATTTGTGGTAATTTGAATGCTGTTTCACGTTAGTTAGCCAGGTCAGCCTTACTGCAACACTTGAATTAATTGGGGGGGAAGTGGTATCATCAGTTCACTGTTAGGTAGCACTGACAGAGCTGTTCAGCAGCTAATCCATCATTCAGAGGCACAGGCAGCATTTTGAAAGAAGACACAGAGCTTCAGGCATTGCTTTTTCTCTGTGACCCACTGACGGAGTCTGTTATTAGTATTAATGTTTTATTAATGAAGATGATAAAGGAAAGAGACATTTACAGGCATGCCTGGACCTGGGACTCCTAGCTCTCTCTATCATGGTCCATTTCCCAAAAGGCCACTTGTCATTCCAAAGCTGTCATTGCTTCTCTGGCTAACAGAGTTCCCATGGTCACACAGGCATTAGGTACAGTGTGTGCCATGCAACAGTGCTCCCCTCTACACCTGCAGTCCCACCAAGCTCGGTGCAGAAGGAGAGCATCAGTTGTGACGTTGCTGTGAGGCAAAACTTGTTAGCAAAAGCTTTGGCACTGCAGCAGCAGAGCTGTGTTTTCCCCCTGACCCCAGCTGGCTCTGTCTTGCTCAGTGCTAGCAGAAAGTTTGCACATCCCCAGGGGAGCCCACAGGACCCCTGCAGGCTCCACTCTGCTTTTCTGGACAGCCTTTTCCCTGTCTCCACTATAAAGTCATTCTCTCACTTTGTTCTTCATAAATGCTGCTTAGAAAGCCCAGTGACAACCTGCTTAGAGGAGAAAATGAGGAGCACTTATCTTCTCTGAATACAGTACAGTGCACATAAATATACAGCTCTTAGCTATAAAGGATTCCTTCTTCTTTCCAAAAGTAATTTATAAGAGTTTGCTTGCTATAAGTCAAATACAGCTGATTAGGAGAGGTTACTCTCTTAATATAAATATAATTTTCCTTGTCATGACAAAACTTATTAAAATACTATAAGAAACCAGAGTTTGCTGCCATCAGTTAGAAATATTTTTCATATTGACAATTAATGAGCATGTGAAATTGCCTCATACTGATTCCAGCCCAACAGGTTATTATTACCCAGTTTTCAGGGCAGTTTCGTCCACAGAAGGTGTTAAGATACTGGTTAAGACACTTCCATTGGATTAGCCTACTGGGTAATTTTCTGGCTGTTGATACAACTCACTGTAGAAGAAGACATGCTTTATATATGAAGAATATTTATTTCATTTATATACCACTTTATTAAAAGAATAATTTAGCTGTAGCTTTTTTACCCAATCAAAGAAAAGACAGTAAGCCAATAGAAAGAGTCCAGCCTAGCTGATCACACTTTTAGATCCATGACCTCTAAGTACAAAAGGTTAAAAATAAATGAACAGTAATAACTGTCAAGACTTTTTTTTTTTTTTTCTCTCTGGTTAGGCAGTGTGCAATTGTTTTGCTTTTTCAGTTCTCCCACTGAATGTAACATATGGCCACATAAGAAAATCTGCTAATGCAGTGCACAAAGCATCCACATCTTTTCTCCCTATCACAGTATTTAAAGCAAAACAAAACAAAACTAGTTCTTCCCTCAAATAAAATATCTTAGTCTATCTGACACATCTTTCCCCCCACCCCCCAAAAGAGAAACAACATTTTAATCCCTGAGAAAAAAAGATTATTCTCAGTGTGGAGCAACATGTATGGTTGCTATGGTGACATAACAGTTGGCTAAATTAAATCAGTTCTCCCTATTATATGGTATTTTGCCTAATTAATCACTACTTTAAGAAGAATACTCCCTTCCCCCCTTTCCCTTCCCCCCATCATTTAGGGGTACTCAACAGACTTTTTGCTGTACTGATCACTGTGACATGATCACCTTGATATGAAGTCTCTTCTTGAGGAAACCCCCAATAAGCACCAAGAATAACCAGCTAATAAACTGTGAAGACAAATAACACATTGCATTCTCCCTTTACCTTCATCTATCTCATCTGGTAGATTTCTGAATCCTTATACACTAATGTGTCTTTGCAGAGACTATTTTTAACACATCAGTTACCTAAGCAGCTGGATTTTTTCCCCCACTACATGTAAGTTCTGACATTTTTCAAATAAGTAGAATTCCATTTTCAGCTGTGCAGAAGTTTAGCCACAGTGGAATAATTTTGAAACCCCACAGTAACATGTGTAATGTTCAACATGGCTAGAACTGGGAGCTTTTTAGAGTCACTAAAGGCAATTTCCACTTCCCAAATAAGAAAAGTATTAAGGCTTACTAAGGGAATTTGAAAAAAAATCTGATTGAAGTAGATGGGAGGTCACTTTAGTCCCATAAATATGTCTAAAATGGCCATAAAACCAGTGAAAAATGAGTTTAGTTAATGTGGGATCAGAGAAATCTCAGCACAGGAAAGACACGGACTTGCTGGAGCTGAAATACCTCTCCTATGAAGACAGGCTGAGAACATTGGGGTGGTTCAGCCTGGTAAAGAAAATGCTCCAGGGAGACCTCATTGCAACCTTCCAGTATTTAAAGGGGGGACTTTAAGAAAGATGGGGACAGGTGTTTTAGAAGGGCCTGTAGCAATAGGACAAGGGGTAATGGATTTAAATTTTAAAAGGGTAGATTTAGACTACAAAGAAGAAATGTTTTACAGTGAGGGTGATGAAACACTGGAATGGTTTGCCCAGATAGGTGCCCCATGCCTGGAAACATTCAAGGTCAGGTTGGATGAGACTCTGAGCAACGTGCTTGAGTTGAAGACATCCCTGCCCATGGTGAGGAGGTTGGACAAGATGACTTAAAAGTCCTTTCCAATCCAAACCACTCTATGATCCTATAATTCTAAATGGTGCCCAGTGTGTTTGTTAAGGCTTTAAGAAACCAGTTCTTAGATTGTTAATGGGTCCATCTTAAAACAGGGCCTTTTGTACCCTTTTTCATCATGCCACCAATCTCTGGAAACTCCACAGTAAAAATACAGATAACAAGGGCACAGAATGTCTCTGCCTTGCAAGCAGAGTGAAATGTTGGTCTCTGTGCCACATCCTGTGATAATTATGGCAGACCGGGATTTGAGCAAGACTTTTACATAGGCATACAGTGGTAGACAAGAGGTAATGGCTTTAAACTGTGTCTTTAAATCATGTGTTAGGAAGAAATTATTTGCAATGAAGATAG
Source organism: Petroica traversi (assembly GCA_025920805.1). Lineage (NCBI taxonomy): Eukaryota > Metazoa > Chordata > Aves > Passeriformes > Petroicidae > Petroica > Petroica traversi. The sequence goes on from JAHLSL010000019.1 coordinate 12,268,366, forward strand.
TGAGATACTGGAACTGGTTGCCCAGAGAATAGATGCCCCATCCCCAAAAGTTTTCAAGGTTGTATGGGGCTTTTACAAACTGTTCTAAGTGGAAAGTGTCCCTGCCCATGGTGGGAGGATGGAATTAGAGGACTTTAAGTTTCCTTCCATCCCAAACCATTCTATGAAGACTGCAGATGTTAGCATGATGTAGGTTGTTTACACATGCCAGAGACCAACAATGAAATCCAGGAGTCTCAGACATGCACTTCCTTTTTAGCCCTGTACACCCCTTGTTCCCTCTCATGGAAGCAGGTTCCAGGTTTACTGACATTTTTGAGCCAGTGTTGGGAGAAAGAAATTGTTCTACTTCCTCATCCTGCTGTTGGAAAAGAAATAGACACAGAAATTATGATCTTTTGGGACAGGGAATAAAGCCTGAGCTGAGGCAAGCCCTGCACTATCTCTGTAGCATCTCAGTAACCTTAGGTGTTCCTTTCAGCTTTTGTCTTTTGCTTCTCATCCTTGTTGTTCATTCATCACAAAAATAGACAAGCGTATATTTTAATGACAACTTGAAAGATCTCTTTTCCTCTTTCTAGCCAAGGACATTGTATTCAACTCAAAATACTGTTTGAAAATGTTTTCCCTACTTAAAAATCTCACTGAGCTTTTAATGCATACTTAAGAAAAGCTAAAAAATTTATTTTATGCAGCAGTTGAAAATCATGCTAATCCTGATAACCAGGTCCCAATTTCAAATTGTTGCAATAATAGAATTGTGTAAATTTATATTGTAAGAATGCTTCTCCCAGTGACGTAGCAGCACAAAAAACTCACACCTAACCAAGGGAAAAGGTTTCAATACAGCTGTATGACTTGCAATGGTGGCAAGCCTGAGACCATTAATTTGCCAAAATTTTCCAATTCCACTTTTATTTTTATTCTAAAGTAATATAGTTAAATTGAAAATAATAATAAAAAAGCACACAGGTAGACAGAGAATTGTAAGGTATTTTAATGTAAAAAAAAAGGAATATTTCAAGCTTTTAAAAAGGATTGTCTGCTGCAAACCTGCAAAGCAAATCTGAGAATGTGTTATTTGCATTCCATTATTTGCACTAAGCCCCCACTGACTGATGCCTGGCAGAAGAGATTTATTTTGTGCATCAAAAGATCTTCCATTTGGAGTTTACAATGAGCAGATGGGAGCAACTGAGAATAATAATCTTTTTCTTCCAGTGTACGTAAATAAGTCACCAGATATTACTTGGTGTTAAAACATAATGGAGCTAATGCCATCTATAGATATTACTGCATTTTCTTTGCTGTGACATACTTAGGAAGTTTTGACGGTTGTTTGGATAGAACCAAAAAGTCCTTCCAGGATCCTGGTCTTTACTGTGGAATAAGGTAAGTTTTAAAAGACAGACACTAATGGCATCAATAACTTCACTTGATAGGTACCATAGCAACATCACTACCAAACTTCTGATGAGTTCTGGAAGGTGTCAGAAGCATTTCAGCAGCTTTATTGAATTTTCAAAACAGATTTACAAAGGTTAATGCACAACAATTATTTACTTGCAAACCCTCTGAAGGTTGCTGGGTTTTGAAGCATGTAATTGATGGAGGACCGTGAAAGTGGAGGTTTCATGGACTGGCTCAGCTGGATGGCATAAACATGCCTGAGAGGTCATAGCCCTTCTCTGGGGAGAAAGTGTTCCAAAACTTCAGGCCAGGGACCTTACCAGCAGCTCACAATATTAGACAAAGTCTTTAAGGCACATCTTTGCTGCTGATCTGAGCTTTTTTTAGGTAAACCTTGCTTGAAAATGCAGTCTCATGTAAAAGAAAGTTGAAACTACCAAGACAAATTGTTTTGGCAGGAGATGAACTGTGCAAGTGGAAGTGCAGGAGCAAAGACGGGAGAACCAGAAAGCCAACACCTGAGCAAAACACCTGTGTGAATCGTTGAAGAAAACAGCAAGCAATTACAGGCAGCTGTCATAAATCCATCACCAAAATAAAATCCACATTCTTTTCTATTCTTTGCCTGCCCTTAATTCACCTTCTATTTTGCTGTACTTGGGCTCATGTCCTCATTCACCATCTTTTTTTCTTCAGAGAAAGACTCAGAACCAGTGAAACCCCAGCACCAGCTGGCATGAAAGCAAGCCCATTTCAGAAGATGCATTACTAGAATGACTACCGAACACTGGGAGAGCTTGGTTTTCCCAAAGAAAAGAAAATGGAAATGGCAAGCTTAAAATTACTGTAAAACATGGAAGTGCTTACTGAATACCTGTACTTTCTTATCACTGTGTGCTTTTGTTGGGTTGTGGGGGGTTTTTTTTGTGGTTTTTTTTGTTGGTTTTTTTTTTAAATCATGACTCTTCTAGATTGTTCAGAGAAGACACCACAGCATAAATTTTAAAATCATTTTTGTGCAACAGCATTGAAAGATTTAACAAAGAGCTTTGGGAAACATTGATTTCCAAATAATTTTTGTCAAAACACTGAACACATAAAGAAAAACAAACTCTGCCCAACATTTACACAAGCAAAGCATCTGTTTGTCTCACTAAGTAGAAGAGGAGAAAATTTCTTTTTTCCCAACAGAGGAGAAAAATATTTGGAGAAATTGCTTTGGATTCAGTCCAAAAGCAACCAAGAAGGTTTCAGGAACTTCCTCAAACACCACAGTTCTGAAGAGACCTGCTTAAGTAGTGTTGAAGTTTCTTAGAACCTTAAAAGTTTCAGCTCTGCACAGATATGAAAGAGAAACCCCAACACCAAAGCAGCTCAGTGTTCAGACATACCTAAATGTAATTAAGGCTCAGCATTTTTGTGCCCATATTTCTGACAGTTTAATCCAATAGAACATACTCAGATTGGTACTACTGTGTACTAACAGGATTAGTTCTTCTTGCCATCAAGCACATTTTACCTAAAGATGGCTAATGCCACTCTCCCTTCTGAGCACATTTTATAAGAAAGGACGCTTTCCACTGACTTACTGAAGAGGAGGAGTTGGTGAAGGGGAAATGAGCTGCAAGGAAGGCTTTTCAGGCAGGTGATCCAAGTCAGCAGACGTGTGGTGTCTTGAAATATGATTCAGTCTCACATCACTATCCACAGACTTGCAATCAAGGTAAGGTACCATAGTGACCTTGGATAACTTTTGTTTCAGGGGCCTCTCAGATCCTTGTGCATCCCATCTTCTCTGCTAATGAATTTGAGCACCTGAGCTCAGCCTCACTTGGGGCTGTTCCTGCTGCAGCACCCTAAACTTCACCTTCATTGATTCTAGCCCTTTCATTTCTATAGCAAACTGAGCAGTTTTCTCAAACAGCACAACGTTTCGAAGCCAGAAATCGAATGTCCCAAATAGTCCTTTGGGCTACAACACAGCCCCTGGAAGTGCAGTGAAAACCAAAAGCTTTCACAACAGAGCATTGAAAACAACCCATATGCACTTTCCAAAGAGGGTGAGGATATTTAAAGCACAAGCACATACAACTATCTGGGACCTTGGTAAGCTTGGTCATTTCAGTGCAGTTCTGCAAAGTCGAGATTTTAGCATCTATAGGCAGTAATTCTTTCCTCAGCTCAGCATATCAGCAACACAGCTTTCATTTAAAAAAAGCCTCAAATTAAACTTAAAAGAATGTACTACCTGGAATAGGTCCTCTTTCTGAAAATCTTGGATGTGTATGTAACAAGGAACTAAGTTTCTATTTATAAAGATCCTCCAGAATACCTTGATCAAATATGCATTGATGGATTGCGGAGACAAATATTTCTACCCTCTGCATTTTTGCCTGAATTCAACAGCTTATACAGGAAAAGCCCCAGTGGATGAATACATTCCCAGGTTTCAGCAGCACCCAGAATTTATGCATTTTGCATTACCTATGTTCATCTGTCCTCATCTGCTTGATTGCTAGGTTTAACCTTGAAATTAAAATGCCCAACAAAATTTCAAATATTCACATTATGTTGAACAGCATGGTGGTGGTTTTTAATTTTTAAATAACTTGCCTGTAATGCCATGACTCAGAAGAAGTGTGAATGACAGAAGGAAACTTATTAGATTAAAAGCAGTTTGTTCAAGATGGGAAAATGAATTCACCCACAGGAACAGGTCCAATGTTTTATTTTATTAGCAGACATTCAGGAGCCTTCTTCCCACTTCACTCTCCAGCTCATGCACTAATCACTGTTGTAAGGAGCTGTTCAAGTCAAGGCCATCCATACAAAGCATGAATATGGATTACATTTGTCTCAAATAACACAAGAGTAGCACCAAATCTGAGTTCAGTTTAGGTTACAGCTTGAAGAAATCCATTCACCTCTGGATGTTCCAGAAGGCAGGATTTTCCCAGCTTTTATCACAGTAGCCCGCTATGGAGATACGTCCCTAAAAGCATCCCTTCAGGTACTCCACAGCACTTCTCAGTCAATACGTAGCTTGGAGTACTTTAGCCAGATTATTGCAATCCCCTATATCTACTTTAAACATTTTAGTCAAAATTACCAAATCTTGGATGTGCCAGCCGCACGCTTTCCTACTTTCAGCCTTTGACTCCAGGATACATTAATCAGTTTTTTTCCTAGTGGCACAACTGAAGCAGGCAGGTGTATTTGCACACCCCAAAGCAACCACTGAAAACAGTACAGCTGAAGTAAAATATAGTGCCCTTTTACATTCAGTGCTGAAGTAAGCCGTCAAAGTCCCGGTCACAAAAGCCACATTTTTCTCAGGAACATGACAATTCACATCGCTGGCTTGCCAGCACACCATGAGACATGTCCTGAGACCACCTACACACACTCTGCCCTTTTACACATCCACACAGGATATGCACAGGGAAAAGTTTCTAAGTCCACATAATACTTGTGTGCTGAACAAATAATAGCAGATATCATTATAGCCCTTTCACGCAGGGCTAGAACTAGACCATGGCAAGAGTTTTTTTAGCAGGCGAACTGTAGTGAAAGAAAAGGTCGTAGAGGATGTCTAGCATTGCTAAAAGGGAAGCCCAAGGAACAGTCTCACAGTTTTAGGGAAGGTAAAACCTGAAAATTTCTGGGAAAATATGAGGTAATGGTGATTAGTGCTGAGAGGAAAGAGAGAGCAGAAAGCTGGACCAAAGCAGCCTCATAGCAGTGCTGAGTTTAAAAAAGTAAAAATTGGTTGCTGTTGATTCAAATGTATGATTAAGTACTTCTTGACAGTCCCACAATTTTTTCCAATGAAAGTGTTTCTTAAACATGAACATACTGATATTTATTAAAAGACTGCAAACTTCAATCTCTCAATAGATTGCTGAAGAGTCTCATCTGCCATTGCAAAGATGTTAAAGCATACATACAGAAAATGGCAAACAGAGTAAGAGACACCGAGCAGTCAGAAAGGTAGAAAAATAAGTTTATTTGGACAAAAGAAGGACCAAAGCTTGAAATTTCTGTATCCTGGGATTTTGTCCTGATGTACCAGGGAATTCAGTATAAGAGAAGCAATTCTTCTTTAGGGGCTTTTTCTAAGGAACAGGCCAGTTACATTGTTCAAGGAAAGGGCCCAGCTAGCAAGTGCACAAAGAACAGGCAGTTCAGCACCTGGATTTATGTGATGAACTTGTAGCCAAATTGATAGCAATTTCTGAAGGCAGTGACTCATTCTTACCAGAGTATCTTCTTGAATATAATTTAAATGATCAATTGAATTGAACAATTCAGCATATTATCAGAAGAGGCAATAGCCTTATAGGAGTTAGCCCAAAGAGAAGTTTAAGGTTCTTGAAGAGAGTGGTTTTATTTCTACAGATTTCTTACCACTCATATTTCACTCACTGTTTCAAATAAAACTTTTTTTTTAATAAAAACTACTCAATGAAACAATTTCTTCTGGTTTTCCTTTGTAGAACTGTCACAAAATATAGTAATTTTCTTAACAAAAAAATGCAAATCTAACTATAGAGAAACTTTAAATATAATTTCATTAAATCAGTTTAATTATTTCACTGTCTAAAGAGAAAACTTTTTTTTACTAATTACTCAAAATTTTGATATTAATTTTAAAAATGAACAAAAATTTGAGATTTTCTTAAAGCCAGTTCCCACCCACAAGACATTCCGCCCTCCCCACTTTGTGCTCACAAACTTGGAGGCTATGATTACACATCTGAAACTCACAGCTACATTAGGATTTCAGCAGAAGGTAAGAAACTCAGTTATTCAATACTTGCATCGCATTTGGTGACCTGACAGATGTTTTACTGGCAGCTGGGAAAGAAATAATTGGCAAATTGTGCACTCACTAAAGCAACACAATCTGCTTTTGAGAAGCAGGTATAGGCTTCAGGACTGAAATAGCCACATGCAGACAAGTGTATTAGCACTTTAAATACCCCAGGGAAGGAATAAAATTAACCAACCTCCTGACATAGAAAATGGCAGGTGAAGTATTCTAGGAGAAAGGGAAAATAGGACTGTTTTACTTCTGATTTTGAAGAATATGAACCTGGCTTAGAATCTCTGTATTATATATCTGTTAAATACGATAAGGTAAAAGTGTATGCCACATCAAAACGAAACCATAAAAATGCTTGTAAGTCACAGAATACTCAGGAACTATTTTTTTTTTCTTTCCTACAAGGTAAATGGACAAGAAAAAAAGAAAGGAAAAAGTAATCCAAGGCTACCAGGCTGTCATTTTCAACCCATTTGACAACTGGTATTACAACGAGCAGCCTATTATATCATTTTCTTGCTTCCTGTCTTTCAAAGATACATGTGGCTTTCTCAGGTCCTCCGAGTACAAGAAATGTCACACCAGATGAAATAACCATGGTAATGGCAAGGCAATTTCAGCTTGTGAAACAGAACTGCGAAGTACAGCTGGGGAAGAGCCCTAAACTGAGCCCAAGAACTGTGGAATTTATGCAGGCACAAAGTATTTAACACAAGCTTTTATGCTAGAAGCAGTTGCCTTGGCAAAATAAAGTTTTCTAGAAACTCCTGTTATTCTGTAAAATAAAATCTTTACAGCTTGCTGTACTGAGCAGGAGCAAACAGGCAGGAAGGACAGAGCTGCATTAGTGTCTGCCTCCTCTGGGTGACTACAGTGTCACTTGTGTCCCCATCCTCCTCACTCACTGTATGATTAAAAGAAATAAAATCCTTAATGTCATTATGTCTTAGTGTCCAGTCAGGGGTGGTGGTCTGTAATTCAGTTGCTTGGATAGGCAAGACCTTGGGTAGCTTTGGTTTGGGAGAATGAGGCCTAGGACTAAACCACAGAGTGAGATAATGGCTTGGGTTGGAAGGGACCTTCAAAGGTAATTTTAATCCAACCCCCCTGCCATAGGCAGGAATGCCTTCTGCTAGACCAGGTTGCTCAAAGCTCTGTCCAGTGTGGTCTTGAACCCTTCAGGAATGGAGCATCCACCACTTCTCTGGACAATCTGTTTCAATGCTTTGCCATCCTCACCATTAAAGTTTTCTTCCTTATATAGAATCTAAATCTACCCTCCCTCATTTTAAAATCATTTCCCCTTCTTAAAGTGTTTCTTCACATGTCCTATAAGTACATTGAAGATCTCATTCTTGTGACGAAGATGCACCATGCTGTTTATCATCTACATTCCTTCCATAAGAGATCTAATGAATTTCATAACACCCTGGGAAATGTGCATGACATTTTACAGAGGGATGAAGAGGTATGGCAAGATTAATTGACTTGCCATACACTGACTTTGAATCAAGCACCTGACAGTTATTCTGAAATGCACAGATGACTTCAGCTTCTCAAGGAAAGTCAGAGTTCCAGTGACTTTTACACAGCTGTGTGTACAGGCATGTGCTGAGGATCAGACTAAAGGAATGAGATAGGCTTAGTAGAAATGGGGAAAGAAAATAAAGATTTCGTCCTGATGAAATGTGGATTTGAACGGCTATTTCATTCTCTAAGATTATATATTGTCCCTGTGCAGTACATCTGGAAATATTTTTTCAGGAACAAAATTTCTAATCAAAACATTTAAAGTTGAGAATTTAGAAAAAGTCTCATTTTCAGAATATGGGAGAAAATAATCTTTCAGTCTTTTTCAAGTGTTTCATATCAGTATTTTTATTGCAAATTCAGCATTACCTAAGCACATGCAAACATCATTCAGTGCACAAATTGTACAAAAATCCCAACAGTATGAATGAACCTAAAAGGTGATGCAATGGATCAGTTTGATTTAGAAGGTCTAAGACATAAACATGTATTTTCCAAATTTATTCCACGTTAATCTCTCTATTTGTCCTTTCGTTGTACACTGCTGTTGTAGAACTAAGGTGTGTGAGAAAAGGGCTTGACACAATACCCTCTACATTAAATTCAAATGACTCAAATAAATTATGCAGTCTTAACAACTTCAGACAGTTTTCACAGAAGACAAATGAGTGAGTCTTATGTCAAAATACATTAATATTTCAAAAAGAACATTTTGTATTGGCAGGAATTGTAATGTTAAAAGCTGCAGAAACCACACCTTTCTCAGGCACTGTGATCAGTATTTCAAGGATAAATCAAGCTGCTAAGCAAAGCAAGAATTACTACCCAGGTTGTCCATTTATTTGGAGAAGAATTTCAACTGATGTGATCATAACACACATTGAGAAGACTGTCTTTGGGTGATAAAATAGTCTTCATGGAAATAATGTATACCAAAGAGCAAAAAAAACAGGCTGAAAATTTTGGGGTGGGATTTTCAATCTGGTTTGGTTTTAGTTTTTGACAGAGGAAATAGCTCTGTTACGTGCCTCTTAGAAATTTTTACAGTTTCCATTGTGGCATCAGGGTCTAACAAAAAGACTTTCAGGTCTTAAAGAACCTGAAATTTTTGTGTATCTCCCCCAACAGATGAATGCAAGATTTACAAGACATTTACCTCAAGCAAATTATGTGTAAATTATTTCTGTTATGATTTGTGTTCTCTCCTAAATAACCAAATGAGTATACAAATTTCGTGGTTAGCCCTGCTTCATATTTACCCTTTAAAAAGAAAAAAAAAACCACCACCAAAACCCCCCCCCAGATATGATCTATTAACATTAACATTAAATTCACCAAGTCCAAGGGCTATTTTATAATAAGTTGTTTGGGTTGGTTTTCCAGTCCTGAGGGAATTCATCAAATTTACTTTAAATTTTAAATCCTCACACCCCCCCTTCAGTGAAGTCTTAAAAAGCACAAACTTTACCTGGTTTGGGTTTGTTTTTTTTTTAAATACTATTAAAGACTTAACCAGTTTGTGTAAGCTACCTATTCCTGTGGAAAAGGATGTGCCTATCTGACTCCAGTCAACAAGACTTACCTCACTTCCACCAGCATAAATGTAGCTGGACTCCACCAACAATGCTTGAGGGCAATCATTTCCATAGCAGCTTACTTCTCAGCTGCGCAGTCCAAAACAACAGCAAAATATTGCTTTATTTCTGTTCCTAACATTTAACTTTTTTTACCTGTTACATGGACTTGTGACTTCCTTTTGTGCTGAATAGTCACAGACTGCCTTGCTGTGTTGGAAGATAAATGCAGAAAAAGGAGCTACTGCTTTGCTATAAGGCAAACAATACCTAATCTTATTTATTTTCTTCCTGAAGTACTGAAGATTTGGCTCCATCTTATATTCTCTGCCTTCAGTTTGTGAAAAATAACTGTTGCATAAGGCATGAATAATATTGTGTTATATAAATAACTTGTAGTATATGAACATGAAAGTGTGTATTTATGGAGTGAAAAATGCGTAAAAAGCCAACTGCTTTCTTCCACTTTAATTTAGTGGGAGTTTTCTCCAACAGTTTTTAACTATTCTCTTTAAAGCTTAAGTGTTTTCCAGGCAGATTTGGGAAAAGCTGGCAAAATTCCATGAACTTCAAACCCCACAAAATGAGTATCATTTCTCCCCAGTTTCTTATGTCCTCACAGATATGAGCTACATAAGAAGTCTCCTGCTATCATGCTGCTTGTTAAATTATTAGTGTTGTATCTGGAATTTAAACCAGTAATGAGACAAGGAGGCCTGGGAGATATATGCTATAGTAAAAATATCATGTTGATGCTGCATTCTAGTATTCCCTAGTTGTTACATCAGTGGTGCCTAATTCTATGTGAAATGGAATATGTGCTATTAAGCTGACTTCCCTATGTTCCTTTACACAGTGATGTGGAAGTGCCTTATTTTCCAACTGGGCTGTTTTCCTTTGATGTTGTTTTGTTAGTGAGTGTATCCCTTCTGTTTTTCTCATGCAAAAAAAGCTAAAGTAGAAAGCCAAAAATAAAATTGTAATAATTACGACTGTTCTTTTACTCTCTGAAGGGACTAGCTGGTGTAAGAGATTTGTAAGAGCTTTAATATCTTTCTAAATCCAGCGTAAGGCAGTTATCTACTATTTGCCCATAATTCTGCTCTCTCCTTTTTTTTTTTACTTATTCTTTTATGCTTAGTTTTTGCCTATTTTAGAAGATATACACTTTTCAAAAATGAAATTATTTCACTCTCAGTGCTGTAGCAAAGTCTGAGGTAACTTAATCTAGTTGTTTACCAAGGCAAGACAAAGTGGTTTAAGTGTGTCCCTTGCTACTTCAGGCAAGACGAACCTGTCTTCCAGAAGGCTTGCCTTTATCTTTCCCTTCAAATACTCATGATTTACTGAGGTACAACAATAAAGAACTCAGCCTGCAATGACACCACCTCAAGGTATTTCCATGATTTCATTAAAATGCACCTTTCTGAAAACTCAATCAAGATTACTTTTCTCCTTAGCAAGACATAAAAATGCTTTTGAACAAAACAGAAAGGAAGAGGCCAAACTAAAAGCTGTGGCTCAAATTAGTTTTGAAAACCAAGGAAGTGAAACTGCCTCGGGACCTCTTTCATGCATGATTTTTATCTGTCTGTATACGTATGGATAGCAGCTATTTGTAACAGCATCTATTTATTACAGAAGCAGCCTTTCCCTGGGTTTGATGACTTTATTTTCCAACAGAATTACCCCCTTACATAATGCACTGGCAAAACTGCACCTCTACAACAACCCAATGGATACATGCAGAGCACACGTTTGCACTACCATCACCAGAGTTGTTTCACAGTTAATGTAATTTATTGGCACAGGCACAAATCAACCTTGCAAACAAGAAAAGCCAAAGATGAGAGAGACAAAGAGAAGACAGAATGCTTTAGGTCAATTGCAAGCCACTATAGTTAAGCTTTCATTTGATTTCTGCACTTGTTGCCCTTTCTTCTAGCATTGAAACTCAACCTCCCATGGCTGCTGCTCTATGCTGCATTCATTACAGGGGTCACCATGGGATCAAGGTATTCAAGGCCACCAGCATTTGAACCAAGCCAAATGCAGTAAGATATGAAAGCAGACATTGGGCTGTACCGCCTGCCTTCACTCCATCAGCTGAGACAGTCAGGTACCTTAAGGGGAGAGGTAGGAGCTGCAGTAGAGGTAACACTGAGCAGGCACCAGATAACCCCAGTGGTGCCAACCAGAGGGAAAGAGACTCTGCTGGGGGGCATGCAAGATGTGTCATACTGTAAATCACAACTCTGTGGCAGTTGCTGTGGTAACCACACCTTTTAAAATACCACTTGGCAGATAAAACATTTATACACTCTCACACCCTTCTTTTGCACATAGGTGAAGGCTGCACAAGCGTGCATCCCTCATTTGGCATAGGCTTTTATTTTCCTTCCATGAGTTCTCTACCACCACCTTGGTAAGAGAGGTCTGCAAAGAATGAGATACAGACTGATTTCCCCAGTTTCTCTGTACAGCAGTGAATAGCAGAAGCCACTCAGAAAAAAAAACAAACCAACAACAAAAACACAAACAAACAAAAAAAAACCAAAACAAAATCCAGCTTTTACCTTTTATTGCCTTTTTCTCCTTTCCCAATTTTCTGAAGATTATGAATGAATTGTTCTGAACTTGAATTTCAGCTGAGCTGCCTTGTTTGTTTTGATGCATATACAGTTCTTTTTCATGAGTTCACAGAAAAAATTTTAGCATATTACAGTGCTGCTGGGACACCTTATTACTGCTATTATTAGAAGGTACTATGCTAAATGTATCTTTACAACTCCTTATCAATTAAAGAATCTTCCATAGCACAATAAATCCTAACGCTTTTCCCACAGAGACAAGTGTAGGACCTATTTTAACTTGATCCAAATTCACTCCAAGCAACTCTGACATGAAGAAACCCCTCACACCATTTGATATTCCACGTAATAGAACCATCACTGCAACCTCTCCTTTGACCTTGCTCTTGGTGTGCTGGATCTGCTCTCCTCCAAGTCACTTAGAAAAGGCAGAAATGAAGGGGAAACCTTCAAGAGAATTCATGATAACCCACAATGCAACCTAACACAACATAAAAGCTTATGGGTGGATTGTTTTACATATCCTGAATTCCTGTACATTCCCAGGGATTCTGGATATTTATTAATGGATGAATTATCACAAAAGCCTCCCGGCTAGGTACTGCTGAAGGCCTGTTCAATGTGCTTCACTAGGCCTGAAATATATTACAGATTCATATGCAAAAAGTGATTCTAAACACCGAGTTCAGGATGCATAGATTTTTAGCTTAATGTCCTCAGGATCTTGAAAACAGAAAGCTTATCTGTGGTGTCATGAGGTCTGTATAATGCTCCTTAGTATTAATCAGTATTAAGTCAAAAGGAAGAAAAAACCCAATTAATGGTACACTGCTCTCGTCTTTAAGAAAATCAAAGTACAACAAAACAGCCCCTGGCTATTTCTATTTTTCTTTGGGGAGAAACATGCCAGAAAACAAGTCAAGCATGCCCTGTGCTACTCTATAGAAATATATTAGGAATTTATTTAAAAGATGCCTTACTAAATAGATGTTTTATTGACATTGAGAGCAAGACTTTACATACAGGGTTTTTCACCACCGTCAGAGGCTATTTGTGACCAAAACAAAGAAATAGCAGAGACCAAGATATTTACAGAATCAGAACTGAAATTGAGGATTTGGTAGAACAAAAGTACTGGAGGTTAAAATGCTGTCATGACTCATACAGCATCTGTATGCTCATGCATGAGAATTCAGGACCTAATTTATTTTCTGAAGATATTCACAGAGAGGAGACAAATTTGAACCAATATTATCATTACAGTTTCCTCATTTTGAAGGAGTAAAAGAAAGCAGCCAAAGCTGTTTGTAGCCAATACATGGGAAGCAGATAAATGTGCATTTCCACCACTAGTTGTGCCAGTGAAAGGTGGCACCTCCTTCCTGCCAGCCCACCCAGCTGTTCACTAGCGGCCAGTGCTGGGGATTTCTGCCTTCCTCAAATCCTTTTCCATCAAAACACACAAAGATCAATCTTCACAGCCTGAACCAAGATAAATAATCTTGCTTGATTTGGAAGGATTGCTCACTTGTACAGGCCTGGAGAGGGGGAAAACAAGACAGGTTACAGAGATTTCTTGCCTGCAATTTAAGTGTTGGTGAAATTACTTATTTTTAGATTTATTAATTTTTTTTTTCAGTTTCTTAAACATGAAGTCTTTCTCCAAGTTAACATCTCAGAGTTAATCTAATGTTGAAAAACAGTACTGAGAATTGTATCACGGGCAGAGTATAGCCCATCTTTTTAAAAGGGTAAGTACTGTCAGTGAGCCAGTGGTTCAGGGGACAATATTCCATGCAGGAAAGAAAGTGCAGTTTCACTGACTTTGTCCTTTAATGCCTACCTGAAAGGATCTCCTGCATGTGTGATAGATGATCATTCCTCAGTCACCATGGGAGGTGGTTCTCATTATCTTCATTTCATATGGTACACTCCTCAAGGCATTTATATTACTTCCTCTACATCTGATTAAAAAACAAACAAAAAAACCAAACCACCAAAAAACCCCTAAAAAATAGTCCTGAAATCCAAAAGCAAACAAACTCAACTTTCCCACTGTTTGCCACAAATCAAAACATCTAAAACAGCAATAAAAAGCTTTATTTCAATTATACATTATTACTGTTATGCTGTACTCATTGATTTTATTAGCAGAGAATTAAAGTGTATTATAAGGTTATTTGTGTCACTTGTAAAGCTGGTACTTTTATCTTATTCATCTCTTGAATGTGTAATTATGTTTACCTTCAGTTTAACCACATTTCTTTCATTAGGAGGGAGTCTGGCTTATTAGCTCAAATGCTGTTGCCATAACCTAAGTGCACAAAAATCCCAGTAAGAAATACCTTCTTGCTTTTCATAAAATTGAGATTCTTGTGTGCTAATAAACTTGCCTGTTAGTGGAAAAGTGAAAAAGGTAAGAAGCAATAGTGTTCTTCAAGGAGGAAACAAAATAAAACTTCCATACACGTTGCCATGACACTTTTCTACAAATAATGATTTCTGTCTATGTTATTCTAGATATCAAAATCACTTCTAATGCTGTTGCTATAACAAAGCACCCTGCTTCTACAATGGCAAAGATCTTTTACCCCCCTTTTTCACTAGTGGTTCATATACAGTATGTCTACAAAGCCCCATCAAAGCCCGAAAAACACAGCACTTACTCACTGATGATTCCACTATTGATTCAAAGGCATTCAAGTTATTCTTAGTATCCCTCTGTGGATGCATCATCACCAGTACTAGCTGACTTCCAATGGTAATAGTTCACCTCTGTGAGACTGAAATTGTCAATATCTCAAATCAAAACAGTTGGCTTGAGACCAGCTTAGATCGATAGAGCTGATGGATGATGCACACTCCCACCCCGCTTAGATTGGTAATATATGCAATTTTAATGTGGGTTTTTACATTCTGTAGTTCCTACAGCCCAGTCATTAACACTCTTGGATAATTGGGGTAGATGGATTATTGAAGTGGGCACTGTGCAACTGAACCAAGGTGACTCTTTCCCCACACTTGTCTCCAACCCTTGTTAGATGTAGCACAGCCTGAGCAGCTGCTGTGTTCAGCCCATGCCAGGTATGAAGCAATTCAGCTCTGCCTTTTGCTTTGTGACCATTACAGCAGATCAATGTTACTGCACACTGAAGCAGAAGAAGAGAAGCAAAAGGAAGGGACAAAATGGAATAAAAAGGATTGTAGAATGGAAAGAAAAGTCCACCATCAACTACTGTGGTCCTTTGTCATGTTCCTTTTCTCCAGCCCTCATTTTGTTATCATTAGCTTGCCCTCCCTTCACAGCTTATGACACTGTGAAGTTCCTCTGTAACTATCTATGAATTAAGCTTATTCTGTAACTCTTCTAACAGTTCAGGAGCAACACAGAGAATCTGGAGTCCTGCTGAGCCTGAGAGGTAACTTAACTAGACTCAGAATGGATTAGAAAGGAAAATTTGGTTTTGGCTGAGTATAAAAGGTAGTTTCTGAAGACTGAGGAACTGAGAAATGCCATTGTGAAACAGAATGACCTTGATGCAAAAATAATTCCTTTTCCTCCTTTTAGACACAATGAACATGGGTTATCTGCATTTTAATACTTGATAGCTTTTTCTTCCTAAAAAATAAAATCACTTAGAATCACTATTTTCATCATATACTTATGATGATTAAGTGTAGCTATTAGACTGATACCATTTTCCATAGGTTAGATGTCCTCAAGCTGTGGAATTATGTTAGGAGTTAGCACAGAAAGATCTGCAGGACTATGAATATCTGCAACACCTGATAGGCTGCCTCTAAAAAGGGATTTTGTACAAGGAGACTAACAAAAAAAATTTAAAACCCCAACCTACCTGGTTTTGGAGGCTCAAGGTGTTTATGAAGGCCTAAACCAAGCCAACTCCAACTCAGAGCCTCCTTCAATTGCTACAAAAGCAGCTTTGGATCCTTTGAAGTCCATGACCTAGTCCCAGCTTTTACTTGGGATTGAGGCTCTAAGTCACACTGAAAAAGGTAATCACAGAAAAAAAAGGAGTTGAGACTTATAATAAGCATCAACTCCTTTCCAGCAGCACCAAGGTTCAGGCCAAAGACAGTGTCATATACTCAGAAAATCAGATTTCACAAAAGCACTGGGCTGCTTTTGCCTGCAACAAATGTTTCCATTGAGACATCCTCTTAATTTGTAGCATGGCTAATTTTTAAATAGAACCAAGATCTGCAAGAACAAGTCCTTTAATCTCTAAAATTTAAACCTCAAAAAAAAATAATTTCCTCCTATCTTCTCTAAGACTCTGCCAGCCACTTTCCTCAACACTTTAATGCCTTAAAGTATCCTTGATCTTGCTCCTCCTAAGGGCATTGCTTTCTTAGTCCAATGCAGGCATTTAAACAGGTAGCATCTTATCAATACACTATGTGCGTAGTAGGGAGTTCAGAAGGTCTTCTCTCCAGAAACCTTCTCCAATTCTCAGCTTTCTCTGCTGAATTCAACATCAATATCTTTCCACAGAATGGCTTGCCGTTTTAATGTAGTTGTAAGATCACAAGCAGCAAAGGTCTTCTAACATGAATATAGTGCTTTTCTCTTCAATCAGCAACAACCCCCACCAAGTCCTCTGTACACTTTTAAAAATTTTTGATGTGTATTTCAGAACTGAGAAATCAAAGTCAATGCCTTCAAAATGAGGTCATGCATAGCTCCAAAATTATTTCCCTGACAGACTTCCATTTTCAAATAAAAATAGAACAGCAGAATTTCTTTTTACAGTAGAGGAATACCCTCTGTTTGGGGGGTAAAAATTTTGTTTTTTCTAACATCCAAAAACAAACATCTGGCTTCACAGGGAAGGCTGAGCTACAGAAAAATATCAGTTCAAGAGAAAAAAACAAGAAGTAATTTCTGGCAACTCAAAAAAGGAAGCTGAACAGAGAATATTATCCAGCTGATGCTAAAACAAGTCCTGCCAAGCCCCAACAGTAATTCTTCACATTCAACAGGTTGTGTCCTTAGAGGCATGCAATAGTGCACACTGGAAATTTCTGCATAGAACTAGAGCTCCTGCTTCAGCATTGGAGTGTTTTACCTCAGTCATAACATAATAACTCAATTTTATAGTGCACTTTGACATTGTAGGAGAAAGTAATTTACAAACAGGGGGACATGATGTACTCCAACAGGAAGCCTGCTACCTTACAACTCCACCTGATTTATTAATTTCAAAGGAAAAAGAGAATGGCAGCTCAGTCATAACAAGTGTTTTATTCTCTTTTCAAAGTCTACCACCCATTAAAAAAACTAGAGAAAAAGAAAGTGTCAATGACCGAAACATACTAAGATTGCATGCATCCCTCAATGCATTCAACACCCAGAATAGCCACGGCAATGCCTGCTCAGGCCCTGCATTGAAACAGCATATTTTAAAAAACATTTATGTGTCAAACTGATGGGTGAGAGCATCACCAGCAAGACAATTTCCTGCAGGATCAGGAAACAGAGTAAAGTGTTTCTATATAATGCAAGCAGTGGGTTCTATGGTTCAACCCTTCATAACCAGACAACATTATTCCCATCATTATCTCCACCACCATGTATGGAAATAGTTATTTCAGTGGCACGAAGGCATGTCTTATGTTCTTTTTTCAATATCTTTAAAAGTGGGATCAAAGCCATTTTTGGTGTCTGATCATTCTTACTAATTTTGGTTTTTTCAGCTCCTCAGTTAGCCATCAACATCCTTGAGAAGAGGCTCCCAAACAAGCAATATATATCTGTGAGGTCTTCTCAGAGCTGACTGAAGATTACAAGACTGTAATAATTCATTACTAGTGGGGTACAGTTTAATGTTTCTGTTTAGATCTGGGTGAAGCTATCCTTAAGTTAATTAACAACCTCCTGAAGTCCTCCTGAGGTTGAATAACTTCTAAAACTGACTCTGCATCTTGTCCCTTTCAGGTACTTTTTCAATTCTCTTCATTTTCATTTAAAAGAAAATACTAAAAGTTTCAGAAGTTTTCAGTGCACTCTAAGTTTTATGCATAGTGAAGGTTTCTTATCCAACTGGTTTTATTTTCTTTTGCAGAAATGTTGGCCTGAAAGGGATCTATTTATTCCATCCTGAGTAAAGCAGCTTGTGACAGTGTGCAATATTGACAAACTGCAGTGCCATGCTGATTATAGCATCATAGCTGGCTATCTGTATGTTGTATGAAATACACAATCACTATGCAGTATCACAGTTAGAGCTGACAGGCTATTCAAATTCTTAACTACCAAACATCAAATACTGTCTTCAATATCCAGACTTGTTCCCAGCTGCCAGAACTATAGACATTTTCTCCATCTTTTCAGAAGCGAGGAAGAGATCAGCAAGAGTCAAGACAATGGCTATAACTTGCTAGAGATATAACAGAACTCAAATTTTACTAAGTTCCTAATGAAACCTGATTTCTCTTCTTTCCCCTTGAGAAAAGCCCAATGTAAACTTAATTATACACAGTTTAACCTGCTCAACAAATAAAAAATTCAATTTAATGGCCTTTGTTGCAGCCATGGAGAAGCTTGTGTTGGATATTTTATAACCCAGTAGCAGGCCCTGTCACAGAGAATGATTCTGAAAATCAGCTGAAAGTGTAAGGTTTCATAAAGTCCAAAGCTTTAATTCTTCAGCCTCTTAAATGTCCCTTTCTCCCTCACTGTTTCTCCCAGTTTAACTATTAAGCTCCACTTCCAAGATGAAATTTTCATAATGACACTGTATATTTATAGTTCAATTTTCCTGCTTAGTGATTTCAAAACAGATTATTTTAGACTGTTATTTTACTGAGTGTAAAGTCTTGCAAACTGTAGAGCTTTGGCCCCCTTATTGTTTGATAGTGCCAAAAGCTGTAGCTTACAGACATGCCAAAAATATGTTGTTATACCTCAAATAGCATCTTATGTTTAGCATGATCATTCCAACATAGATAAGATTTTGGGCAACACTTGGCACCTTTGTGTTCAACTTCAAACAAGGAAAAAATCCATATTGTAGACAAACATTTACTGTTCAGAGACCAGAGGCCTGTTCAAGGTCAACTGAGCAATAGATTTGAAACAAGAAATTTTGGACTATTTCCAGAAACCTTGGCTACATAGCTTGCAGTTTGTTGATTAGCAGTGTTTTATTGCCATGAAGTTATGCTAAAACCATGACAGACATTGCTGCTTCTCTATAAACAGTGCATGAGAAGTGATTGCTGTTCCACTCAGGCACAGTGGGATAAAGCACAAAAGAAATGAAAAAAGAAAAGATTACTATGCAGTCATAAAAATAGTGCATCACTTGCTTAAAAAATTAGGTATCATTTTAAATACATGCAGAAAGCAGATAACTCAACCTTGTAAGGATTTTAATAATTATCAAGTAAGCTTTTTGAAATTGTAAGGCTAATGGCATTGGACTTGAGCAGAGACTAAGCAAAGAAAGTAGCAATTGTAAAGCAATTAACCTTGTTCTACTGCTGTAACTTTTTAGGATAATATTAAAAGCCACTTGCCATTTTTGACCTTTAGAGAATAATGAAAGGCCTGAAGATATTATTCAACCAAGAGAAAATTTTGCTTGAATGTGTATTTCCCAATCATTATTTGGAGTGATTGGATCCTACTTTGAGTTCAAAGAACAATCATCTGCTGGTGTAAATTGCTGGTGAATATTAAACTTTTGTTACAGGTCAGGTTATACCTTGTTTGGATTGCTGCATTTAACTCCTCATTTTAAATAGTTAGATACCTTTAAAAAAAAAGCCAGACATATCACAGTTGAAAGGACAAGTGCTAGGGACATCATGAATAGAGCACTCTGGCTTGAGTGTCTCCACTATTATTACATGAGAAACAAGGCAGAGAGGAAGCAATTGAAATGGGAGGCTCTATGCACAAGTTTGGATGAAATACACAACCATTGTAACAAAAAATGTATTAGCAATGATTATTGCCAGGCTTGGAGAAGTACCTCCAGTGCAAAGCACTTATGCAGCCTGAGTTGATCTCTCTACTGCAACTCCCCTGATGACTTTGAGAAAGAACAGATATAGCATTCATACAAAAACAATGAAAAAAAGGAGGTACATGATGACACCAAGATGAAGAAGTAGCAAAATACTCTGGAGGACAAAGCCAGTATGACTATGATAAATTGGACAAGTGGTGCAAGAAGATGAAAGACAATAAAGAAAGAAGTGATTGATTTTTCTATTGCTGAATTGAACACCTAGCTGCAAAACAAGGACCATGGCCTCCAAGGACTGGAGTTTCAAGTGCATAAGAACTAAGGAGTCTTTCTCTCCAAAAGCACCATATAATGCAGATGAAATTGGGTAGCTGAGCTGCATTTGTGAGATGCAAAGGGTCTGTTCTATTTTGCACTGATGACAGCCATCACTGAGTCTCCAGTTCTAGGCACTATGCTTACAGTAAAATAAGACACCAAGGTGCTCATTCCTGCTGTGAGAGGGGTCTGGTTGCCTGGCACCTGAAGGGCTGGCTCCCCATGTAGCTGCCATCTCTCCCAGGCTTCCCATTTCGTCCAGTAGCAATGATCCATCTCCATCTTCAGACATGCTCTATCTCCCCTTGCCCTCCAGTGTCTTTGATCTCTTCATAGGAAGTGTTCAATTGCTTTATTTTCAGTTCAAGTATGTACTGTACTTGAATTGTACTTTCCAATCTGGAAATACACACTGCAACCAAGGTGCACTCTAAAGTCTGAATACCCCAAGTAGATTTGTATTGCTCAAATGATAAAATGTTTTATGATTAGCATTGCTACTAACTAAAGAGATTAAATCAATAAAATGATATTTTAGCCTTCTTGTGCTTAATCCCCAGAAGGGGGGTAGCTGTATATGTTGACACAAATAAAAAAATAGAAAACAATCTTCCTAGACTGCCAGAATAACAGTTGGATTGCATACTACTAGAAAGATAGTTTTGTGTTTAAAATTTGTCCAACACTTCTCTTGGATTGATATTCATGCTGTATTCATCCAATCATGCAATTCATGTAAACAGCCTTGAGGGAAGAAAAAAAAATTACCTTAGACACTCTGGTTCAAATATTCCAGTGCAGCAGCTTGCCATCCAATTAGATTTTCATGCCTTTGGTCAAGTTCTATATCAGATCAAATTTTTTGTGCTGTTTTGTACACCATCAGCATTGTAATAAACATCCCTATCTTTGGATTTTATGCCATGATATTTCATTTACAAAAAAAAAAACAAAAACCACTTATCATGCAGCAGTGTTACAATAATTCTATACTCTAGTTTAAACGTCTAGTTTGTATGAACAGCATTGTCAGCCTGCGCATTCCCTTACTGCATGACTGCTCTGCTAACTGCTTAATTGGTATAGCAAAATACATTTTTTAAAAGTAAAATCTTGCATGCCATATATTCATATTTCATTTTTTATATTCTTCTTGGCTACCTTACTATTGAAAAGGCAGCATCCTAGCATGTAGTGATGATAATTCTTGTTGTGACCTTTTTCTGGCTTTGCTTGAAATATCATCTAAAGTTTCTGTGTGTTCACTTCAGAGTAGAATTCTGCAGGGCCTTTCAAATAACTATATTCTGCTCAATGCCATTGAGATGTGAAATACATGCACTTCTTTCAACTATAAAACAACTGAAAAACATATAAATTTCATTTTCAAGAAAAAAAAATCTACGTCACCACAAATTCTCTTCATGTTTGAGGTTTCTTATATCTTTGCAGTGATATAGAACAGCTGAGTCCAAGATCACCATGATCCTCTCTGTGTTCATGTTTCAACACTACAAGCTTCTCCATGAGTGTTTTAGGATGTGGCAAGTCGTTTGCCATGGTTTCTGACTTTCTTATGTGAATGCTGCTTACAGTGTTCCAGTTTCTTATTCTTTTACATGGTCTTATTCTTTTACACAGTCATTCAGCATTTGGGCTGAGCAAGTATAATAAGTTCTACTAGACACTGGACACCGCACAGTACCTATGACTGATGTTTATTTTTAAATAGATACACCTCTGACCTTGCATTAAGCAGAACATGGAGAACTTTCCCTTATGGCTTTCCCTAGCAAAACAGCAAGGAGTTTGCTACTTTTAAGCCCCATGACATTTTACACAAAGCTGGGCTGTGCACAAGAGCACTGGGTAAAAGTCAGGGCCTTCTCAGAAAGATCCAAAAAAACCCCCAGTTAAAATAATAGCTGACAGAACAAAAAGAATCAGGTACTCGGTAATAGGTAGTTGAAATGCTGCTTCATTTTACAAATCTCTAATAAGGTGTACTATAACATAGTGACCAAAATAACTTTAGGTAATGGGACAACCTCTATTAATCTACTTATAAGGAAGCTGTTCATTAATTAGGGTGGACAGAGCAATCACAGGGTTGCTGAACAAAAGCAATACCAATTCACACTGTTGACAAGTATCTAATTAGAAATTAATGGCAGAAAACTGTCCAAATATATAAGCACCATCTATCAGAGAAGCACATAGCGCAGGTGTACATAATGAGAGAATCTAACACATCCATCTTCAGAATAGATTCGGAAATCTGTTTAAAAAACATTAACCCTTCATTACACACCTAGCTCAAAGCAAGAGCCTTGTTAAAGCCATCTCATTGCTTCAATTGTGAGTCCTTTTTAAACCTCCAAATTTTTACTTACTTGAAGATTGACAACCCCAAATTCACCAAACAATATAAAAACTCCAAACCACAACCTGGCAACCAAACCTAAACCAAACAAAGGCACAAAACCCACCCAAATCCTTCAGCACACAATACTCAGGAATTACCAAGCAAAGATGGTCAGGAAAGGGGATTTTTGGAACTCCTCAAGGTTTCTCTACAGAATAAGGAGAATATAGTCTAACTCAACTTGTTTACATCTTGGGACAGCAGGCTAAGAAAAACTGTTTATGCAAGACTAACCTAACTAGTTGTACATGTGCTTAAATTTCTGCATTTTTTTGTGTTTTTATTTAAACTTTGAGGAAGTTGAATATCTGACAGTTGTATTTTCTGTCATCCATTTCAAGCAGGGCACAACAAATACTTCACAGTTTATTTATCTGAAAATGCTGATATGCTTTCAAGATTGAAAGACGACAGACTTGATAAGCAAACATATTGCAATGTATATCTTACCTCCTAAACAAGTTTTTTTTTTATTTTTTAATAATAAGCCACATTTATTGTTCTCATATCTCCAAACATATCATGTGGAACTAAGTAATTAGTTCAGCATCTTTCATAAGCTATGTTAATAAACATTAGCATCTCTGTGCATGCTTTGAGAGAAATTCAATAAGCAAAAGGACTAAAACTTCGAAATAACATTTGAGAAATTAATGTCAGAAGCAATTTGTCTTCCCTCACAAAAAACCTTAAGCCTGTCTTTCATTTGTGATGTCCTAGAGAAGGAGGGAAACCTAACTTGACCTCTTTGCTGTGTTCTGGGAGTGCAGCTGGGCCAGGCTGCTCACTTCTGTGGACCACAAAGGTATGTTTATTCCCTTGGGCTGTGTTAGCCGTCTCAAACAGGCAGGGATCTCTGCCCTTCAAAAGCCCTAGACACTGACAAAGCCAAGGTCCATCAGGAAAACAGAAATTGACAGTGTTCATAACTTAAGACAGTTTGAGGCACATCTCACTTGCTCATACTTGAGGTACACTTTCCCACACACCACTAACAGTCTGTACTTGTAAGGAGTAGGGCTTTGGCACTCTCTTGATCCCTCTCCTGGCTTTGTTTCTGTGACGCATTAGGATTGGCAGCAAATGCCATGGGTATAAGGCACATGTGGTGAGGCACCTGAAGAGAGTTTTTGTGGATCCTTTGGACTAGGCAACATTTTCTGGTTGTATTTTACATGCAGATGTTTGAGTGCTCAGCCCCAGAGGTTTTCAGTTTGTGCTCTATTTTGTTTGAATGAACAAGAAAGGGTTTGGTTCTTCTTTCTTAAACTAAAGTTTTCTTTTTAGTAGATGTCTGTGTTCTAATCTTCAGCTGCCCAGAACTTGTTTCTACTAGTGCACTAGACTATTCTCACAGGCAGAAGCAGCCTCAGCTGTAAGGGAAAGGCACACCCAGGACAGATTCTGAAGCTGGCAGGCAGGTAGCCCACACCCATTTGGAGGCACAGACAGACTCCAGCTGCATCCCACAGGGCACACAGCTGCGGTAGCATATTTTTGAACCCTTGGTTCAGGTGCTGGGTTTTCATCTATATGAAGGACAATGCTGACAAGTTGATGGTTTATTTTCAGCTGAAATAGAAGAAATTTTCTTCAATATATCTGGTAGAGTGTTATATTATGGATGTAGTATGAGAGTAATGTTGATAACACACTGTGTTTCCTCTGAATTATTTTCTGTTGCCCAGGCTCTGCCGCAACACCAGGAGGGAGCACAGCCAGAACAGGTAACCTGAACTGGCCAAAGGGATATTCCATACCATGGAATGTCATTCTCACTATATAAACTGGGGAGAAATCAATTGGGAGCCACAGAGAGCTACTTAGGGACAGGCTGGGCATTGGTCAGTGCTGGTGAGGAAGTGTAATGTTCATCACTGGTTCCTCTTGGATTTTATTCCTCCTTTTTCTTTTATTCCTCCTTTTTTTTTACCTCCTCTCTTTTGTAGTTTCTGTTTGCTCCTATTATTAAACTTATCTCAGCCCACAAGAATTATCTTTATTTTCTGATTCTCCTCTTCACCAGGGACAGGCAGTGAGCAAGCAGAGGTGTGGTACTCGATGGACAGCTGGGGTTAACCATGGCAGCTGGGTAACTTCTCCTAGCCTGGAGGCCAAACCACGCTGCAGTTAGCTGACTACCACTTACACTGTAACCCAAATGCAGATTTTACAGCCTTTTAGCTTGTTTACAGAAGCATGCAGTAGGAAGACACTCAGCTTTCCAGCACTGTTGTTTACAGATGTCCTAAATCAAGGCCAGTAAGTTAGTCTCCCCCTTGCTGTGCTTTGCACATCTTTTGCAGGCTACAGAATGCAGTGACCTCCTGTCCTGGCTCTGTGATACTTGATTATGAGACAACCAATGCAGACTTGTCTCCTGCTCTCCGAAGCTGAGCAGCAAAAGAAGAGAATTCTGTATTTTCCTTACTACTGTAGCCCATACTGCTTCATGTTTGAAATTAAAGGTGGGGGATGAGGCAGAGGGAAAACAGACAGACCACTAACTGTGAATGTGGTCTCACCAATTTACTTTTCGAGTTAATGTGAACATTTCCCTCTGTTTAAGTGCTGTACAGCTTTACTTCATTATTTGCAGCTAACTGTGATGATGGAAGATAATGATTCCACACTGTAAATTAGATCCTATTATATGAGTTGTTTCAGATTGGCATCTTGACATTAAGACAATTTTGCATTTTTAGAAGTAGACAGGAAATTTGCTCTTTACTTTGGAAACCATAAGCAAAATTTTGCTTTTTCAAGATGCATACATTCATGAATGGCTAAACAAATCAATTCCCCAATGGACCTGCATAATTTATCAAACATACTGGAGAATCTGATCCTGCAATCCTTGTCACACAGCAGTGCCACTGAGGCCAGTAAGGTCATCTTCAGAGCAACAAGACCAGGCCTTTGCATTTGCTAGCAAACAAGCAAGCACACAACTATTTTGCAGACTGCACTGAATCCACTCTCCAGAAATATCCTGAGTTTCTAACAGTGACCTTTGGATAAGCCCTCACTGCTGATCTGTCCTGACAATTTGGCAATAACCTCCAATCTCAGCATTTCAAAACTGCAAGTAGAGATTGAGAAGATGATGTGTCTCTCTCCAGTGAGAGAGAATGGTATATTTATCTGAGAGATGCTCATCCTAAGAAAAAGGCACTTCTGAAAAGAGGTAAAAAAGGGGCAGAGAAATTAGAAAAAAAGAAAAAGGAGAGAACACTGAAAAGAAAGGGAGAGCAGAAGGAAGAGAACATGAGCTGCAGTCAGATACGAGAGGAGTGATGCTGCCCCAATCAATTATTGCTGCGTACAAGCCATGGACGGGGTGAAAAGGACATGGTTACATCCATTCCTATGCATAAGTAAGTCTGACACAATACCAACAGTTGCTACTATCAGGTGCAGTGGTAACCAAGCAAATCTTCATGTTCATGCATGTTCTGATGTAATCCCTTGCACCTATTTATACTGCAATACTCGCATAAATTCTGTTTGTGCTACAAAATTGTGGGAAAATTGTTTTCTTTCTCGTTAAATCTACAGATGTTTCTGAAAATCCTAACAGGGAGCTGCATAGTTAACAGCTATCCAGGCAGCACATATTTCACTGAATTAACAACTCCAGGTGACCCAGCACTGTTCTTGAACAAAGCCCGGTTGGGTAAACATGGTCAGATTTATAAAGTTTCCTTCAGTGAACAAGTAAGTCAATTCTCTATATGAACAAT
The DNA here is from genome assembly GCA_025920805.1 of Petroica traversi. NCBI lineage: Eukaryota > Metazoa > Chordata > Aves > Passeriformes > Petroicidae > Petroica > Petroica traversi. The sequence continues at coordinate 12,294,779 of JAHLSL010000019.1, forward strand.
GAAGACATAAGGGCTTTTGAAGAGTGCTCCAAAGTCCTTCAGCAAGTCACTGTGTGTGGAGTTCATATTCTGAAAGGCCCCAGAGGCCATGAAGGACAAGCAGCTGAATGTGAGCCAGCAGTGTGCCCTGGCAGCCCTTGGGCTGCTTGTATCAGAAGCACCGTCAGCAGAACAAGAGAGGGGATGACCCCTTTTGGATAAGCATTTTTTATATTGCATTTGGAATACTATGCACAGATTTTGGGTCCCCCAACACAGGAGTCCAGTAAAGGAGCACTGGGTTGATCAGGGTTAGAGCACCTGCCCTCTGAGAAGAGGCTGAAGGACCAAGGCATGTTCAGCCTAATGACAAGACAGTTCCAGGGGCAACTAACAGGAGACTCAGTACCTATGAGGTTACCCAGTAAATAGAGGCACTCTCACCACAGTAGTGCACAGGGAGAAGACACTGGGCATAAGGAGAAGTGAGGTACAGACTGGATTCAAAGAGAGATTTTTGCACCCTGGAAACAACTATGCACTGATTCAGATCAGCAAGGGAGAATATTCTGGTTTTCAAGACCAGAAATCCCAGACAATCTGATCACTATGTCTGGAGCAGAAGGCTGAACCAGAGATCTGCTGAAGTCCCTTCCAACCTCAGCTATCCATCCTGCAATCCATTTTGCCGGCAGTCCGTGCTCTCAAAGCAATCTTTTTTCATATGTCTCCATGAAACAAACTGGCCTTGAAAGGCAACAGTACTCCAGTCTCTCACCCTCAGAGCAACTCCACCTCTGTGTCATTGTCCCACTCCTTACTCAGGCAAGATCTGTTCAAGCTGGTAGCTCATCTTCCTTTGGGGTGCACAAGCAAATCTCTAGCCTAGTAACTAGGGTAGTACCTTGAAGATAGGAGATATCAATCCTGGAACAGAAAAGGATCAGGTCCAGATCTGCTTCCCAGAGAGAAGATGGCCAGATATAGCAGCACTACCACTGGCTGCTCTAGTGTTGGGTAGGAGACAAGCATGTAGCTACCTGTTTCTCCAGCAAAATGAAGAGACTAAGTGAACTTTAGGGTCTGCCTCAAAAACAAACTTGCTAATAATGAACAAGAATACCCAAGCCTGGATTATAAACTTTCCTCAGCAGCTGAAAAGAAGGATCTGTGGGATTTGGGGATGATCACTGCTAGATGACACCATGAAGGGGCAGGCTGAATAGCTTTCTTGGGTGCAGGAAACAAGACTTCACCTAAGATGGACTTACACCCCTCTGTAGGCAAACCATAGCTTTCAGCTGTATGGGGTGGAGAAGTTGCAAAAATTCAGTTCTCATGGCACAGTGGAGCTCTCAGAAGAAAGAAAAATCTCATACTTATATTTAGCAAGTGAGCAATGAAGCAAAATGGCATAGCAAATGCTGACGGTAGTGGTGAGGCTGTGGGAGTGGGAAGGGGGCGTGAAAACTGGCAAGAGTTTCAGAAGAGTGAGTTTTGGTATTTCGGTTTAAGAGGTAAAGGCTAGATGCTCTGCAGCAGGTACTGAAATTCCGTTGCTGTAGAAATTTAAGCATCATCTGAGCTTTCTCTCATCTCCCACCCCTCTGTCTTGTTTGAAAAATATTTACAAGGGGGTGAAAGGCAACCTTCAGACGTGTGACCATAGCTGTGTGCTGATGGTTTCTATAAATATGGGTTTGCTGAAGCACTAAACTGTGTTCTGCTGCAGTATGGTATTATGGCTTCTGCTCAGCAAAAGCTGTTCCTATTCTCATTTCAGACCCCTGCTAGTGTTGGCATCTGGCTCTCAGCTACATGACTTTTTTGCCCTCCATCATAAGAGCAGAGAAAAGCAAATAATCTCCAGTCAAGTTTTGGCTATAAAGAACAGAGTTTGGGTTTGTAGCTCAGACCTATGTAATCAACAACAACACAAAAGTGATTTTAAAAGTCTGATGATTCCTGACTTTATTCTGGGCACTGCAAATAATTTTGTGCTTAGTCATCATTTATTTTGTGATTTTGTCTGTGTCTGCTCTGTTCTCTGAGATAGAGCAGTATAGACAATTTGCCTTTTATTTCCCCTCCTCCCTTTTCACAGCTTACTCCTTCCCATTTTTCAATAGTCTTGCCACCTGCACATAACATGGTAGACTCATTTGAAACCCAACTGGCCCGGGATCCAAGCATAAGTTTGTATGCACAGCTCTAAAATGGTAGCAGGAGGCTTGCAAAAAACTGCATGTTTTTTCTCTCACAAAAATCATATCTCTTTTACACCTTCTCCATACTGTGGAGTGGCAAGACCGGTTCATGCTACAAGGAGAGAAACTTGGTTACCCTATATATAGGAAAAGGGTTGCACAGAGATATGTGCTGGAAAAATCATTTGTATTTTATACCGGTAGGCTCAAAACAAAATGGCTGAAACAGTCTAAAAAAAATCTGCAGTTAGAGTTATACATAGAATCAGTAGCCAAGAAATTTTTTTTGCTTGACTGCATCATCATCTTCCCCCATTTAAAAATCAAATTAAGTCAATAAAGCATGCAAGTTTAAGACTCAAAAATTCCATCTTACTCCTCCTTTTCTTCTCTTCCCTTCTAACACTACTAAATACTCTATTTTTCGATTATATTTTTCTCCTTTAAATGGAAAGAGAAATTTATGTGGTTATCTTAGCCGTCTTTGAGCCATAAAAGAAAAAAACCCAAAACAACATTTTTCATGCACATTGTTTTAGAGCTTCTTCAGTTCTACATATTCACAAAGCCTAAACTGATCACCACGCAGATTATTTCAGACTAAGTAGTATTGTGCAGTTCTGGATGTGTCCACCCATGAAAAAACTTCATGTCTGACCTAGAAGCAAAAATTACTTCCAAATTCTATTTTTCTAAAGGCTTTCCTGCTTTGGCATCTAGGCTGACTTGCAACAGTAACTTGGGGAACAGCCAAGAGGGAGGTCAGTTTGGTTTTTTCTTTTCAAATCATCTTCCCAGAAGCATCTATTTCAGACATTCCTGGAAAGAGGCTGCTGGACAAGATGAACCTCTGGTCTGACCCAGGACAGGTGTCCTGCATCCTCTGAGGGCAAAGTTCATGTTACATTTAAAGGGCTTGCAGCCAAACAGTTCATTCCAAAATGCGTTGAGACACGCATTTGAATTAAAACATGACACAGGCTGTGAAAGTCAAGTAATTGGAAGACCTGGTCAAGAACTGATAAAGACATTGCAGACAGACATGTGCAAGGAGCAACTGAAGCAAGGGAAAGTGGTTCTAAGCAAGTTGTGAAAACTTGTTAATCCGAAAGTTTGGGGTTTAATCAGTGAGAGCAAGCAGGTTTACTAATTACGCATCAGTATTCGCTTCCTCCCAGTTGTGTTGTTCTTCTATTACAACCTATTCTAATAAACAACATAATTTTTAAAATTATACCTATATATTTCACATCTGTTCATGTTATTTTAATCTAGCAGCAAGGAATTATCAAAAAAAAAATAATCTATCTATCTAAAAGAAGAGATAAATCTTGAAAAAAAAATCCAAAAGAAAAACAGCTCTACAAATTCAACCTTGAAACAAGATGCCTTTTCTTAGTTGTGAGGATAATTAGACATTGAAAGAGCTTATCTGGTAGGTGGTAGACTCGGCAGAGGCTGGAGTCTTTAAACATTAAATATTTAAAGAGAATTCCATCTAATGTAGAAAATAACCCCTTGAAGTCCATAATGTAAGGAAAGCCTCAAACACTAGATGACTGGAACAGTCTCTTGTGACCATAAGATCTGAAAATATAGGTAACACAATATATTTCCTCCTCCAGAAGCCATGGAGCAGACAGTTGCAGGCAAAAGAACCATTCCTTTCTCCTGAGCTTTGGGTCGTGCTGTCAGCCAGGAGATTGCAGCCTCCATAACCCTACAGAGAGACTTACGCTTCCTTCAGGCACCCACGTTCAGGGAGCAGAAAAGGCTCACCCAATCCGTGTCACTGGGTGGACACACACCAGAACTTCCATGCGGCTCCTTCCCCTGCCAAGAAAACCAGCTGGCTGAAGGCTGGATTGGGTGCTGTAGTCTCTAACTGAAGGGTATGTTGGTTTGGGGTTTTTTTTTTAAGCAGACAGACTCCAGTGTAATTCTACTTCTCCTACAAGCCGCATATGCCTTTTCACCAACTTTCCTGCAATTTTGGGAGTCCTGAGCATTGGGAATAGTCACACTTGCTCTCTGCCTGCAAGTTTCTTTTCCAGGGACCAAATTATACTGAGCTCATGAAAGTACCACAGGTTAGGTCATCTGAGGGAAACTGGACAGCTTAAAGCTCAGAAGCAGTCAGGCAAGCCAACAGAGAGGTTTTTGTAATTTAAGACCTGAAAAGCCTTTTAAAGCTGCAGGTTTGCTTTTCACTATAGCTTTCCTACAAATCATGAGCAGGAGCAGCAGGAAAGCACAGCGCTATTCTTATGAATCATTCCCCTGTTCTGCTGCATCTCCATTTGGACTTAACATATGACATTAAGGCCTTTTCAGAGTGTCTAGAATTACAAAGCAAATGACAGTAATACCTCATCAAACAGTCTCCCAGGTATATAAATAGCATTTCATACAAGTATTTCCATAGCATACATTTACATAACTTTAAAATAAAAAAAAAAGCCCACAAAAATTTACCTGCCTCTCATTGTTCTTCAAAACAGTAAAAAAAAAAAAATTTATTCAAGACTCTTGGGAAACTAAGTGAGTATGTAAAAGATTAACATGATGTGAAACCAACTGTTCTCCTGGAGCTACTGGAGACCTAAAGATATTTTTATCCTTTAGAGCTGTGGATTTTTTTTCTTGCTGTTTTGGAGAAGGGCCACTGTCAAGTCCAGGTTTTTCTTTTATAACAGATGCAGGCAGCAGTCTGCCCAAGACTCCACTTTCTTTTCCAACCATATCCCTCAGCACATTCCCAAGCAAGGGCAGAGTGTGGGAAAACTCATGGGGCTATCAAGCGACACATCTGAAACATTTCATCAAGAGCTGACTAGGTACGGGAAACACTTGACTCAATGGTAACAGAAAGCTCTATAAAACAGAAGCTGGTTATCTTGAAGCACCAAATATTAGAGGATACTTCCAATTAAAACATCTTTGACACTGGAACACTTTATTGCCTCAATGTCCAGGTTTATGTCTCCCTCTGTAGCTCCTCTAGGCCATACTGCTGCTGGAGCACTGGCCTGTCTTCCCACAGAAGATTAAGCCCAGTGCAAGCTAGCTTATGGCATTATTCTAGCTTCAGCAGCCTCATTCCAAAGCTCTTGGGACACTGTCCTTGGCAAGAGCCCCACAAAGCAGCCCCTTGACAAGAACAACTAAGTATGTGGGGTGGGAAAGAGGTTTGCCATGCTAGGTAGACTCCCTGTTTGGGAAGCTGCTGCCCTCTTATTCAAAATTCAAGACAACCAGTTGTTGATAAACCAAATCTTCTACCCTTCAAGCACTGACAACTCTTCACAGTATGACTACAATGCTTTTGCCCAACATTTTTTTTTAAACATCCAACTATTAAGCTCAATGATTACCTCAACCTTTAGAAAAAATTATCACAGAACTTTCAGTACTGCTGTGAACTTGACCCCGAATTCATATACTTACTTCCCAGCCCCATTTGTCTTCCCTTTAATGGCTACAAGCACCATGGTTGTCCACAGAATAAAAATCAACTCCTGGCAAATATTAATGATGTGCTCTGCTCACCAGTAAGTCATATTCTTCTGTCACACACAGCAAGGGTGGGGCAGCTTCAGCAGATTAGGGCCTACCAGTTCATATGGTGGCTGCCTCCACCCCTTCATGTTCCTTGGAAAGGAGAACATGGGAAAGTTTTAGTCACTTCTATCCTCCTGCAGCTTAAATTACAGTTTTTAGCTAAGTGATACCCAGGAGACAGTTGCAAATCAGTTTTTACTAAGCATACTTGGATTAAGAATAGAGTCACCAGTAATTTAGATGCATCCTCCTTCTAAAATCCCACAGCAGCTAAAAGTTGCACACTTCTGTAGTTTCCCCAAGAAATATGCTCAGACATTTTACAGCTCTCAGCATTGATCTGTCACTGAAAAAACATGGAATATCAAACAATTCTTGCCTGTCTTTCATTTTTATGAAACATAAATCTTCTCACCTTCCTAAACCAGGAGGGATTTCTGTTAATGATTATAGTTATTAAAAGTTTGGTGCAAGTCAACTTAAAAAGTTCTCTTTGGCTTCCCATTTAGCTATTTGCTCAGCTGCTTTTTATGACCTCTGAAATGGGATGAGAATCTAAATAAAGTTTCAGTTTAATCTTTTTTATTGCTGTAACCAGTAATATGATATTAGTGTCTCATTGGAGGATGGTTTCACTTGGTGCATCTTTCTTCCATCCTCAAAGGGCTCCTACTGAGAATTGTCCCACTTGCTGTCTATGGAATGAGTCCTTTCATTATTCCTTTCGTGATTTTTGAATGGCCTCAGCCTGGCTTCCTGAATGGTCTTGACCTGGTCAGGAGTTTTGATTCTTCTTTTTGTTCCCCTTCCTGCAATCACTGGGACTTTGGCACCCCTGTGCCGTTTCCTCAGAGAAACCCCCAGTAAAACTCTGCAGCTTACTGCAAACATGGTAAATGGAAAGTATTAGGACAAAGATTAGAACAGATACAGAATTTCAAACCCTGATATTGACCTCAAAAACTAGAAACTGCCCTTGTCAAGCCATCAATGTCACTGCCACTAGCTGTGACAGACATGTCCCTGACACTTTGGAGGCAAAAGCAGAGAGAGGAAAGCTATTATACAAGTGTTTATTTGTTTCACACTCTTCTGTGGCTGACCAGCTGACCACATCCCAGTCAGAGGTGCCTGCTAACATTTGCAGTTTACTGAATATTTATTTATCAGTTCAAGGAAGATGCTGAACAGCCTGAAAATAACACATCCACCAGAATTTTCACCCTTAACTATACTGCTTCTTTCAGATACTGATCTGTTGGATGAAGGCTTCTGCTTTGCAAGTTTGTGTGAATTTCTGACAGCCTTTTTTTGAGCAAGGATTAAAGCAAGTGAACTTGTACAAGTCATTTAAGCCAGAGCTTAGAAACAAATAATTAAGAGTTGCAATACGAGTATTTCCATAGTGATTTGAATTAGCAAGGTTTAAAAGAGAAAAAAAAAAACTTCACAACAGGGTATTTCCCACTGGACTAAATCAGTTTAAAAGAAAAAAAATCTCACAACTAGGTATTTCCCACTGAACTAAATCACAGTAACTCACTCCTAGTCATATAGTGTACCTCACTTCATGTAAGTTGTGTCCAGAAAAATCTGCTTTCTGTAATACATCTCTAGAATCAAGTGCTTGAGCCAACAGCAGGTGCGGATGTGGCCAAGATACTTTCTAGTCACAAATCCAAGTTGTCTGGTGAAGTGTATTCTCATTTGGCACATGAAGCCAGTTGACACCACTTGGAAACACATTTAAGTTTGCTCCATCTTATAATTAGCACTAGCTGATGAAGATTCTCCAAAAAAAACTGTTTCTATAAGTGTAATGCCTAACCTCAAATTCAAGTCCCACAATCCATGTTCTCCTTATTTGCTTCTAGAGACAAAACAGAGTAATGGAAGCCTAGGCTAACAGCATTTCACATTTACTCCAATAACAAATTCTTACACTGCTTTCTAAAACATATCTACTAAACAGCCCAGACCATTGCAGGTCTAGATATGGGTTAGTCTTAATTTATCAGACAAATAGCCAATAGTTTCAGATATTCAGCAGGTGTGGGCCCAGAGCCAAATACTTTTTTAGCTATGCCAAAGGAGTGATATCTTCTCTACAAAAATATTTTTCCAGGAAACCACTTACAAGAAAAAAATTACAGCACAACCAGCTAGAGACCAAACATGACCAGCTGGGGTTGATAATATTATATTATTTGCTTGAAAATTTAACAAAGTCTCCAGGTTCAATGCGAAGGTGTCCATCTGCATTTGCAGTCATGGGAACTAGTTAATCCTCAATAAAAGTGCAGCTGGAAAAACTTGTAAGGCCTGTGCAATGATGATCCAAAGCCCATTCCTGATGGGATCTTCATATGCATTGCTTCCATTGACAAAATCTTCTAAATACCTGCCTGCTGTTGGATTTGTAGCAGATCTTCAGAGCCTTTGCCCTGCTCTGGGTGTGCAGACACTAATCCCTGCACAGCTCCCTCCACTCCTCCACACTCCCTGCTCCTTGCCTCACCTACCCAATGCTAAGATGGGAAAGGTCCATCACCAACCTATTCCCTTCTGAAATTCCTTAACCATTCTCCTGTGAAAAAAACTCAAGCCTTATTTTTCTCCCTTTCCTCCTTTCTGGCCCTCTACCAAGCCCTGATCCTTTTTTTCTGCTCTCTGCTGTTTTCCACTCCTGACTGCACTTCAGCTCTGCTCACACCCCCTCTGCAACCTGCTGGATTTGAGCAGCTTCTTCCCAGCTGAGCCTTACCTAAATATAGTGGAGTTAGCGGGAAATAAAAAAAAACCAAAACACAATCCAATCTCTGCTCTGCAGACACTGTCAGTCTCAGATGCACTAACAGGGGATAAAATGCTTTCAAATAGGGAAAAAAAAAATCCCAAATGAATGAGTAAAACTGATAAATCAGATGCATCAATGACCTTTTTATAATTTTAGAAAGTGCCCTGGAGGGCAGCCACATAAAAGTAAATGCATTTTTAAAAAAATCATATGGGTTATATATTGCTAGTTGGAGCGCAAGCAGCCATCTATACAGAAAGTCAATACAGAACAACTCAAGCTTTTAAACTAATCTTTCATGTTTATTTGAGCTGTATATAACCAGGGACACACATCTTAGAAAAACATGCTTCCAACACAGTGAGATTACTGCTGCCTGGAAATTTTTTCAATCCCATTTCACTTATAGCTTCTGACAATGTTAGTGACAGCCATGTCACAAAGCATTAGGTAAAATTGTGAGACTTAATTATATGCTATTTAACTTCTCTTGTCATCCATCTCCACTCCTTCCATTTGAAAATTTATTCGCTCACCTAAATCATCTTCCCCTCACTCACACTGTATGTTACCCAGTCCCACATTTGCATTAAGCACATATCTCCTTTTCTTCAGGAAAGAAACAAATTTGAAAAAAAAAAAGGAAAAGCCTTAAAGTGTTTATGCTCCATTAAAACTTAATTCTACTTTTAATCTCAGACCAGAATGTTGATAGATTAATTCATATTAAATGGAATTGAGTCTCTGTAGACCTTTTTTATCTAATGAGGCTAGTACAGAAAGAGGATGCTACTCATTTTGAGCAGGGATAGCGCTTTTTGGTCCCACTATTTAATTCTACCTTATTATAGGTGTTCAAAACTGTACTTCATTCTCTAGCTCCCATTTCAGCTTTCATTAACTACATAGTCACAGTTCACAGAACAGAATTGGAACAATTACTATGAGGGACACAGTTATCTTGGAGGGGAGAGGCAGTTGAGAAATGCTATATTCCCTGGTTGTTAAAACATAGCTGTTTGGCTCAAATACTCTTTTTACCATGCCAGGCTATTTCTAGACCCCAGATGCAAGACTAACATTTACCTTAAGACAAGCATACTTGGCAATATCTGTTAGTGTGATTCCTATTGATATGATCCCTTAAAATAAGCCTCAAGCAGAACATCATTGAAATGTCAATACACCAGATCCTTTTAATTAAAAAAAAAAATCCAAAACACACAGGCACGTACAGCACACCACAGCTCCGCCAGTTCTGTTTCTATTTCTTAGTAGCATTTAATAACTTTATGCACCACGTTATCTTTTTAAACATTTCTGTTCTTTGTTTAAAGACACGACATAACTGTGAGGAAAGTCTCGGTCTCTAAATCCCAGCAATGACAAATCCTTCCCTTTGTACTTGGGAGGGCACGTGGGGAGGAGTCACCACGGAATGAGCCTTTGCCCTGCTATGTCACAGCTGTACTCAAAGCAAACTCACACGTGGCAACACTTTCTGGGCTCAGCTCCTGAGGTGTTTGCTCCAGGGTCACTGCAGTCTCTGGAGCAGTCAGTGACACCACCAGCTGCCAGAGGCACTGCCATGCAAGCACTGACCTCTACCACAGTTTGCTCCTATCCACACATAAAATAAGTTGTCTCCCTTGTTAACAACAGCATGCTGACAGAGACAGCATCTTGCCCCCCCAGTCAGGCAGCTGCTCCCACTCCTGTGGAGCTGTGCACCAGCAGAGCCTGCCTATCCCCACTGCCCACTCCACACCACCCTGGACAGTGCTCCCTGCAAACATCCCTTGGCTTTCTGCACCCTTCAGGGCAGGGTGGAGCAATGTGTGTTTGTTGTGGTATCCTTGTCAGCTCCAAATTTTCACCAGCCCTCTGCTAGATGCTTGACCATATTTCCTTCTGCAGTAGGATTATCAAGAGGAGTATGCAACAAGGCAGACCAGGCTGTGTATTCTGCTGAGGGATATGGGACAACCAGACCTCGATCACCACACCACTTTTCTTACTTACCAGGAAAAGTACAAGGTATTCCCAGCAGAGCAGCTCAGTCTAGCAGAGGCCTGATTAAGCCAGCAACCCTTGTGATTGTGTTTCTGCTAAGCCACCCCATAACACCAAATTTACTGGGCAAGATTTGTTTGTGCTTTGCTGCCCACCAGATGTGTGTGAAAAACAGGCACTTCAGCTGCCCCAAGAGGGTAAACTCTTTTGGCAGCCTGGAGCTTTTAAGGCCTCTCTGAAATATTTAGTGAGGAAAATATTCACCTGAACACAAACACAAAGTGCTGCCTTCCCTCTGGATAGGAGGTGGCAAAAGCAAAGGGAAAGGTAAGAGGAAATAGAACCAAAGATTTACTGTGGTTTTGTCAGTGGAAAGGTACCTGTGTTTCAGCCCATCACTTGCAAGTGAACCTTGCAAGTTTACAACTGTCCTGGTCGGTTGCAATTAGAAGCAGCAGTGCTCCTGGATGCAGAAAAGAGGCTACAGGGCCAGTGATCCCTTGGAAGCAAACAGCAGGAACTAATAGGATGACGCATGAACAAGCCCAAGTGAGTCTGTAAACAGACACCTCAGGCATGCCTAGGAAAGCATTAACATCGAGGGCCACAATCCTCAGCACCACAGCACTTAGATCACTTAGGCTCACTGACTGCCGTGGCAACATCCTCAAAATAGTTCATTTTTCCCCATAAGTAAAGAATGGTGATTGAACCAGTAATTATTTATTGCCTTATGCCAATCTTCAAGGGAGAGGAAAATGTATGGTACGTTCAGCACTATGTTAAGGTGCAGAAGGAAAACCATCTGCACTGCTAAAGGCTGTGGAGCACACAACCTGTAAATCCTGAGTTACAAGTAACAAATAAAAAAACATAGAAGCATCTGAAGTGACTCAGAAACCCATTAAAAATAAAAAGCATCCCACGTTACTTTCCAATAGAAGAAATGAATTGTCTGGATTGGGTAATTTAAGTAATAATTACATTTTGAACAAAGTCTGCAAAGTAATAAATGCAAAACATAAATCACATCTGACTGAACTTGTTCGGCATTACTGGGAAGCTTCCCTCTCGGAGGCAGGAGAGAGGGAAGCTTCCTCCTTCTGTAATAAAGATGAAGTGGAAGTCTTTATCACAGTCAGGTCAAAATGCCATCTGTTTTGAAAATGGCATTTTACAAGCGTTCTGTAAATGCATTTGCTTTTGAATTCATCTGTCTTCATAAAAAATCTCCTCCCCTCTAATCTCCCTAGGTGAAACTTCCACTTTCTTCCACTCCAGTTTCTGCAAACACTTACAGGCAGTGTTACACCAAGCAGCTTTAATTATCTATCAGCAGCAACTATCAAGACAAGGAAGATGGGGAATGGGAATATTTACCAAGAACCAGCAAGCAGTGCAGGGTAGGTAACTGCTGGCCAGTTTGCAGCCAAAGCCTTACACTTTTTGTCTCTCACCTCACCAGACTGCTGGAAAAACACTTAGATGAGCACTTTAGCACTTCCTTAAGCAGCACAAATTTTATCACAGCACATCTGTACTCTGACCTATATAGCATTAACTTTTCCTTAGCAGAACAGAGGCAGTCATTTACATCCCTGGTGAGGAAGTGGGGAAGAAGTGTAGTGTTCCTGCTCTCAAAGGATCTTGCTGTGAATTATATTTCTACAGCTTGATCACTAATCCTAAAAGATGTACAGAGAGGTGAGGGGTTGCAACTGCATACAGCAAAGCTGAAGGGATTTCAGTGTAACATATACTTTGCTTTTGGTTACCTCAGTTATTGAGCCATCCATCTAAGCACAAACTGAACAGATAATACACAGACACATCCCCAGCGTGATATTTAAAGGCAGTTGGTGTAAATAATGCATAAGAATAACAGTGGAGCCTCTGGCCAGCACGGGGTAACTCACGTCACACAGCCTCAGACTCCACACTCAACCTGATGTACAGAATTCAATCGCAGTTTCTGTGCTGAAATATTTGTGACACTTCACTGCCACCAAGAGCTTCAAAGGACATACTGTGCCATTTCTTTTTTGAAATAAACCTCTTCCCCCAACTTCAGTGGAGAAAACATTGACAGACAACAAAAAGCTAATGCTATTTTGGTTGGATTAATTCTTTTTCTTTGCCACTACAAATGTTCCCTCTCCCAGCCTGTTATAACATTGCATTACACAGGGAAGGAAGTGCTCCACTTCTAGGGTTTCCTCTGCCTCTGTTTAATGTCATTGATTCTTATTTCAGAGATTGTTATGATTAAAGTAGATTAGTACTTCCAGAAAGAGGCATTAAGATTACATTATTTGTTCAGAAGCAGAAATACCATTAGAAGGAACCAACAGTAGCAATATAAGTCAGAAGACAGGAAGGTTTGCACAGAAGTATATCAAGATGTTTAGTAGTAAATCCTACCCAAAGTCAATAAGTATTATATGAAAAGAATGCACACAACTGCGCAATTTGAACTCTCGTCCTAATTATACATCCAACACCTCCTGCAAGACACCTGTCTCCACAACGGGCTGCAGCAAAAAGGGTGCACTCTTACTTTTCTACCTATTGCTCAGGTATGCCTTTTCCTCTCAGTCACCAGCACGAGATGAAGGCCCAGATATTGCCCAAGTAGGTCTGGTCTGGTTCACCATTCTGCTACCAGCATTACCTCCAATTCATTACAAGCCTTGGAAGGAGAGCATGTGACAAAGCACTACAGCACCCTAAGTGCCAAACCCTTCACAGCCGCTGATTTTGAGTTTTACTTTCCAAAGAGCAAGTATCCTCTACTTGTTAAGGCATACAGCATCAGTTCTCAGATTCAATGCTACCTAGAGTCTTTTCAGCATATAACAAAACCAAAACCACAATTCAACCCCTTTGTTTTTTCCTAATCCTCTATTTGAATATGAAACCTTGCCTATGTAAAAGGGGTGTTTCATTGAAAAGCATTGTGCTCTTTGCAATTGTAACTTTTTTCTGCAATCGTGAGTTACACAAAAAACAAAAATTCTGCTTTCTGAAATGTATCACTGTTTCCTGTGAGGGCTTCCATCATGATTTGGAAACTTTATGGTACAGGGACACAATAAATCACTCAGCTGTATAACCTAATTATGCAATTCCAGAATAAGCAGCAATCATTTAAACAGCAATTTCCCTTTCTAGGACTCTTTAAAAATTTGACTATTATATAAAAACCCTATCTGAGAATTTCCTCCTTGCCTAAGCTGATATGAGCCTCATTTCTGCAGCCTATACATTGGAGTCATTCAGATGCATTCATACTTCTGATGTTTCATAATCACAATGTGATGAAACAACTTTGACTGTTACTTAATTAACCACGTCAAATAATCATTAGTTCTGCAAGTAATAACAGTAGTAAGTCACGAAATACGTGAAATAACATCATCACCTTTTGTACACGTTAAGAAAATGCCTAAGGGCTTCTAATAGAAAGTCACTGTTCCAAAAATTTACAAAAAAATTAGCCTTATCCTTGAGAGGCTTTAGGATTCAAATACATGAAAACAGTGGAGGAAGCAGGTAAAAAAAAACTAGGATAAAAGCAGAACTAAACAAGAAGAGCTATGACACTCAAGATTTGGTGTTTTGGTTTTTTTTACTTTTGTTCCAGGACTCACTTAAAAAAAGCAGCATTTAAAGAAGAGATAAAGCCTAAAAAAAGGATAGGAAAATAAGGAAAGTAACTAGGAGAAACAGGGAGTCAGTCCAAGGAACAAGAAGACAGAAGCTCCTCTCAGAAAGACAGCTAATCCCACATAAATGTCCCCCCCCAACCACAAGTGTTCTGAGTACACTACTAGCAGCCACAGCATCTTTTGCTTTCAATCTCTGCTTCCCATAGATCACAGTGCATCTTTTCCCTGGATTATCTCCCAAACTTTAAGAACCAATTTAGTTAAGATAGAAACAGCAACTACCAAGCCTCTCACCAGCGGCACATCCTGCTTTTTTGTAGCTGTGGGTGGTAGTGAGGTGAGTGGTCCCAGCTGGAGCTTGTTGCCTGCTTGCACACCTGCTTGCCTTCCATCACAGGTGGGTATAGCTCCTTGTGCTTATTAAAGAAAATATTCTGGATGATCCAGTATACACTTATTATAGAAATGTTGCAACAATGAAATCAAGTGATTAAGGTATGCTTAATTAATATAAACCCATAGAGCACCTGTGTGCTTATCTTTTTCTTCTGTGCTTTCCTGGGTGATAAAGTGATGGAGTGTATCAGGGATTACCAGATGGTGCAAAAAGGGTGAACAAGTGTAGGCATCTATGTGCATTGAGAGATGGATTGCACAGTAAATGCAGTAATATCTAGACTGTGATGCTGAAAACACTGTGGGGAAAACAAGTGTGAGCCTTGAGCTCAGAAGTGCGATTGTCTCACTTTTCCAGAGAGGAGCAGAAAGCAATTTGCTGAGATCTGCTGTTCTAATAAAAAAGGTTGTGCTTCAAATCTCTGGCTGCAGCATGCCCAGATGTTTATCTTACTGGTAAGGAGCAGTTAAAATCTCTCAGGGTGGGTTCCACCAGGTGGAGAGTAGCATGTAAAGTAGCATGAGGTCTTCAGGTTACCTGAGTGCCCGGGGGCTGCACTGCTGCACCTGCATTTAACGGGTCCCCCGGGGATACCTCCGCATTCTGCTTTAGGACCTCAGATGTTCTCTCCCAAAGTAGTGGGGAAGGTCTATGATGGAAAGCAGGCTGGGCAGCACTGCACAGCACAGCACTGCGGCTGCAACTGGAAAAGCAATAGTGAAAGCATGAGAGTTAAAAATCAGAGTCAGAGCTGAGGAAAAAAGCGCACAAAGTGGGAGCAGTCACAGCTCAATCAGGCCTATGTGTTTGGTGGGAAGGTGCAATGTAATGTATATTATAGCAGAGGGAAATGAGGTTTCATGTGGCCATCGCTCTAACAAGAAAACTCTAATTGTCACAAAAGCCACTCATATTTTATTCAGGCTGAAATTACAGCCTCAGAATGTGGTCACTTGCTGATAATTGAGCTGTATCTTCAGGTGCTTTAAATCTGCATGACTCCACAAATGCCAGAACAGTTGTGCTGATTTAAACCAACTAAGTACTTGGCCTTGAACACTGCCCAAAGAGGCATCCTGTGCCTGTTGGATTTGTGGATATGCTGTGCTAGCATGGATGAGCTCCTCCTTACAAGTCAGCCCTTTGTGTGGTCCTGATGCTTTGAGCCTGAAGACAGCTGGACCATGCCTGTGCTGTAAAGTGTGCTTAACTCAGACCCCAGCAAGCAGGGGCTTGCCATGTGCTATGCAGGGAGGCTGGGATCCTGATGTCCCACTGGGATTCATCTGGGGCACATCTTCAGTCTTGGGGCTCCCACATTCTCTCTCGACCCTGTTCTCACCAGGCTGAGGAGCATCCCTATCCAGCCCAAACTGCACCACTTCTAGAGTGGGAGCCAAAGGGATCACAGGGCTGCTGTGCAGCACTCCACAGTATGTGCATCTGGGTCAGGCCATATCCAGTAAGGATAAGAGAAGCATTAGAGGTTGCATAAAAAGTTGCAGTTTCCCTGGCTCTTTTCATCTCGGGGTCCTGTGCATGAAGGCCACTTGGTGCTGTGTCCCCTATAATGCCTATTTACATACTAAAGAGTGGTTTCTGCTGTAACCCAAAATGTAGGCTTTTTCTCTTGGCAGAAGGAGGTTGAAAAGTGCACATTGCTTTTGAAATCTGTCTCTGAACATCCCTTTTAGCTGCAACCACAGATCACATCTCATAAGCAGCCACATTTTTTCAATATAAGTTTCATATTTGTTAGTTCTAATCTAATTATTTATAGAAATGCCCTTTTCCTGTGATCCATAGTCTTCTCAAACTTCAGTAGTTTCTTGCTGTGAAAAATTTTTCACTCTGGGCTGACTGTGTGGTGGTAGCTGCATATTTGTTCATTGTGGTGCATTTTTTATCCAGAAAACTAAGTTTGGAAAGGATTCCTGGGAAACAGTTGCCCTGAAGAGCACTGCCAGTAGGCTAATCCAGTCTCCAAATGTTCAGAATCCTCCTGAAATTAACTGGAAATGATTGCAGAAGTGTGAGTAAACATCTTTAGCATATTATGTCAAATATTTATTGCATCTATTTTC
>JAHLSL010000019.1:12315384-12352764 GCA_025920805.1 Petroica traversi
AAAAAAAAAAAAAAAAAAAAAAAAAAAAAAAAAAAAAAAAGTTGCAGCGCACCGGGACCGGCCTGGCAACCCCGGGATCGGCCCGGCACCCCCGGGATCGGCCCGGCACTCCCGGGATCGGCCCGGCACCGATCTGACATCGCTCTGGCACCCTCGGCATGGGCCTGGCGCCTTCAGCATCGCCCTGACACCCTCGGCATGGGCCTGGCACCGACCTGATATCGCCCTGGTACCCCTGGCATCGGCCTGGCACCCCCAGCATCGCCCTGACTTTGCTGTGACAGTGCCTCTGGCTGCACCTGCACTGCCTGGCTTTGCCCTGGCATCGCCCAGCACCACCGCAATGCCCAGCAGTGCCTGGCACCACCCGGCACCGGTGGGCATCGCCCTGCACCGACTCTTCAGCACCTGGCACTGCTGGTTATTGCCCTGGCACGGACTTGGCAGCACCTGGCATCATCTGTCACCACTCTGGCACTGCCCTGCTTCTCTGCAGCGTTGCCCAGCCTTGCCCAGGCTGGTACTAAGCCTGAACTGCCCTGGCATCACCTGGCTGCAGCCCAGCACAACCCCAGCACTGCCTTGGCATTGCTTTGCCACCCCTCCTGCCCTGACCAACAGCTTCAGGGAGACTCCGTAGGACCTGTTCATTTCCCTCCCCATGATTAATACAAACACAATTTATTAAATGCATACATTGCTTTCCATTTTTAATCCAATGAATTATTCAGGACGAGTACTTTATTAGGCTGTTTGTCTTCTCTCCTTCCCCCTTGGGCTGGGTCTCTCAAATTTATCACCAGAGGATGCAGCACAATCATTTCTGCAGAGAAATACTTGTTTGGGGACTGGTTCTGGGTTTATGCTGCATGGGCAGGTTTTCAAATAAAAAGTAAATTTTTTTCTTTTTCCAGAAATAGAGGTGGGGTACAAAATTCTTGTGTTGGGAAGCTGAAATCCAGTTCATCACTCAGTGTTTTTAAAGCAATTCTGTGGTGCTTCATGTGACTTTTATCTTAGTGCAGCCACATAAATCATGGAATCATTTAGATTGGAAAAGACCAAAAGATCATCGATTCCAGCAGTTCAGCCCAGCACTGTCAAGTCCACCACTAAATCATGTCCCCATCTGCCGCACCTTCAAGTCTTTTAATTACCTCCAGGGATGGTGACTCCACCCCTTCCTTGGGCAGCCTGTGCCATATAACCCTTTTGGAATTTTTTCCTCATATCCAATCTAAACATCCCTTGTTGCAACTTGAGGCCATTTACTCTCATCACAACACTTGTTACCTGAGAGAAGAGACTGGCACAAACCCTGCTCACTGCAACCTCCTTTCAGGTTATGGAGAGTGATAAGGTCACCCCTGAGCCTCCTTTTCTTCTGACTAACCAGCCCCAGCTCCCTCAGCTACACTCACAACACTTGTGCTCCAGACCCTTCACCAGCTCCACTGCCCTTTCTTGGACACACACCTCAATTTGTGAATAGCAATGAAGTGTGCAAAATAACTACTTTCTCCCTGAGCAAGTTGTTCTTGCTTTTCTAGTGCAGACTCCAAAGTGGCTGTAAAAGATCTGGTTTTGAATTTGAGGAAAATCCACCAGATCAGGAAACAGTTTGGTGGGATACTTCTGTTAACAGTGCTGGGTGACAGCACACATGGGCAGACCCAGCTGCACAGAGCTTCTCTGTGAATTTCATCTGGCCTTCCTGTACTTTGAGATGCATTTCAGGAGAAAACACAACAAAACAAAACAAAACAAAACAAAACAAAACAAAACAAAACTAGGAATTAAAATATGTGCAACTGTTACGACATTGATACAACATTTTGACAGATTATCTGTCAGTTTGTTTCCTGTGTAAGTTCAATATGGTTTTAGAACAGCTTTATGAAACATGATTGTTTAAAGTCACTTGGCCATGGCTCTTTCCCTGAAAAGAAAGATTTTTGAAATGCTTCTCAGGGTCACAATGGAAATAATTTTTCAGCAGAGGATTGTGAGGATTTCTATGCCAGAGCAGCCATAGAAGGAGCATCATCCTGCAACCTTTTGTTCATTCAAATACTAGATGATTTCCAGTGGGTCCCTTCTGACTAAACTATTCCTAACTGTCTGTCCCCTTCCCATTGCTCTGTTCTGCTGCTTCTGGGAGGTGTCACTCATTCTCTGTGCCTGTTAAAGTTCATGGGACCTGAATCATTCAGTGCTGCCCTTTCCCAGAGTCCAAAAACCCTACAGGTAAGCAAGCCTTGGAGAGTTATTTCCCAGAAATAGTTTAGAAAACATCAGTTCTTAAGAGCACAGCCACAGCAATGACCCTTCCCAGCTGGGCTGCCCAAAAATGCCTGCAGAGGACAGGTGAGGTGTCTGACACCTCAGTGAGGAAGGGCAAAGCAAAGAGGTCCAAA
Organism: Petroica traversi; assembly: GCA_025920805.1. Classification (NCBI taxonomy): domain Eukaryota; kingdom Metazoa; phylum Chordata; class Aves; order Passeriformes; family Petroicidae; genus Petroica; species Petroica traversi. Next base: position 12,317,802 of record JAHLSL010000019.1, read on the forward strand.
CACCAAAACTGAGTTTCAAAGCAAAGTGAGCTGGCCCAGCTTATGCTTATGGAGCATTAAATAACTGGTGCCAGCCTTGCTTATACAATTCACCTCTCCTTAAGGAAAGTTAAATTCCCCTGCTAGCTTGCTACAGAGAGATCAGCGAAGATTTATTCTTTCCTTTAAACCTATATTAGAATCATCTTGGTATGTATATAATCAGTAACCCATAAAACCTTAAGGGGAATTTTTATCCCAGAGACTCATTTCTGTCCTTAATGATTTAGTAGTAAAACTACAATCAGGCTTGGGACACATGGGATTATGAAAAAAGATTTAAAACATTTTTTAAATGCCTAATGACACAGTCTCTTAAAATATTTTGAGAAAGGAATGCTGGAATCCTTTGAAGTGACTTTCAATTAAGCTTTTAAATGAATTAGGATGTTATTTCTGTGTAACAGCTAGGCCATAAATTTAGTTTCTAATTAAATACTATGTGAAAACATCACGTCACACGTCACTGCTTGCAAATTTATTCACTGTGGGACTGGACTGAAGTTACTTAGAGAGATGCTCTTTTCTCCTTCTCAGGGGCACAGCTAATTCCTTCTGGGAAATTCCCTCAAAGGAAAGCTTCTATTGTGCTGTTCCATGGGAAAATATCAGTTTCATTACTATAATAACCCAATTCACAGATTTCTTTTGCAGTTCTGGTTAAGATTTCACTGGAATTTCTCAGTCACTGTCCTCCAAAGCCTGTCTGTTCTCTGGAAAAAGCCACCAGTGCCTGGTGCCATATTATTCCTCAAAGGGTTAAAGAGATTCATTTTTACTGGACCATTTTCAGTCATATCATGCTGTAAGAAAAACATGAGCAGCTTTCACTGTTTTGTCACTAAAGCTAAGGGGCAGATAATGCCAAGTCCTACTGGCAGCATTATAGGGCAATGCATTTTTAATAATTACACAGTATTACAGGTATAACTATTTCTCTGAACATTAGGCCTGATAGCTCTTTTGTCTCTGTCCTTTCTTACCCTTTATTCCTCCATCTCTTTAAGCATCTCCTCAATTTCTTCACCTAATTTAAAGTAAAATACCACTTTTCTGGCTGTAAAAATAACCCTACCCTTTTCATTTTGTTCTCTCTGTTCTGATTCCAAATGACATCATTTCAAAGCAAAAAGTTATTGGACAGTTGAACTTTTTTTCCAAGGTAACCTTTAAGTATTCCCAGCATTTACTGATGACCAGTTACATGAATAAGGTTGATAGTTCACTGGAACATAAAGAACATAAATTCCTTCATTTTCTTCATAATTTCATGATAGGAGTCATCAACCTGAGGCTGGTTTTGAGCTGCTTAGTTAAAGAAATGTGTCTCTTTATGAGCCAAGTTGCTGTGGTTCTTTCCCCTGGGCCATCATTGTTACTTGTCTGGCCAACAAAAAGAGTGCAGTGTGAGCAGGAGCCTGGCGCAGGGCAAGGGACACGGCACAGCACAATCCCTGCCTTTGCAGCTCCCTGTTCAGAAGTAAATCACCACCTTAAGATGACATTGCAGAATTACTTCACCTGACACACCAGCTGCAGCCTTCTGCAGAGGTAACTTGGTGATATATTGCTGAGAAGCTCGCAGAAGCAGTGGCAGCACACATTATTTCCCCTGTGCTGAGCAATGCACTCTGAACTCTAACCCTGCATTTCTGAGGCACTTGTGCCTGCAAGGTCTGAGACACCAAAGGTAGAGCCATGGGTTTTGCTGCTGGACATTACACTGTCCACTTGCTCTGCCCTGATCATTCAGAATGGCTTTGCATAACATTTACACTTTTTAACCTAAATCTTCTCATGATTTAGGATCCCCACATTAACCATAAAGAGTTTCAGCAGTCACTGTCCTTCATAACTGAAAGCAAGGAATAAAACTGTGATGTTGGTATTTTGACCTAAAAGCAATAGAGTACAGATGGTTGTTAATATTTAACTGTATCCTAATATTTTCTTTTTAATGAGGAATATTTATCCAGAACTCATGAGGATGAGAGATGCCTGAAACAATCAGGAATTGGAAACTGTCCTGTACTTTTTTTTTAAACACACAACATGGAAACAGAAATGTTCTCAGTCCCTACCATGCAATATAGTCTAATGGTGGAAGTGTGTATCAGACACTTTTCTGGATAACCAAGCACTCAGAAGCAGACCTTTTGCTTGGAGCTTCCATAGGCAATATTATCTCAAAATCCTTCAGCTGGAGCCTGTCCATGATTAGATGTGATGTAGAGCCTCCCAAAAAATCTACACAGGTGTTGTACCTGCAACTAATGCAGTCTAAATCCTACCACTTACTCACAGGCTTCATGATTTTCCTCCTTTTTTTTTTTTTAATTTAATTTTTATATGGGCATAAGCCAAGATTTCAAAACTGTTGACTGATTCTGAGTGTTTGGTTTGCCACCTCTCCAAGGCCCTGATTTTTCTGGTGTGTGAGGCCAAATTTTTTTTATTTCAGACCACATTAAAATGTCAAAAGTCAGACAAAATACAGGCTCTCAAAATGCAAATGACAAATGGAACCACTAGCAGACTCATAAGTGAGATGAAGAAATTTTATTAGCAGAAAATGTCATAATGGAGTTCCATTAAAAGAAATGTTCAAATTAAGGCTTTTTAAAATACATGTCTAAAGATCTCTCAGAGCAACAGAAATGGGAAGGTGAAGTTTGCTCTCTGTTTTCATTTAGGTTCAACAAAGGTTTAGCAAGGAGAGAAATTAGGCTCTTGCAAAGTCTGTGAAAACAGCTGGCTGCACAGACCTTACAGGGGGAGTCTGTAGTGGGAGCTCCTACCTTACTAGAGGCTGGAGAATTTGCTTAAGAGAGAGATTTGTCCACATGCCAATGTCAAGGAAAACACCACCTTTTTATTTTATACATCAGCCATAAGACTCCAACTCTGAAGCCAACTTTCGTTAGTGTTATACTTTCAGAACAACTTCTACTTTCTGGCTTCACAATTATTCATTGCTCCAGAATTTTTCCCCTAGGTAACTTCTGAGAAGTCTTTCTGCCAGGACTTCTTGTTTTGTTTTTCAGGGTAACGCAGTGACTTTGTTGGCACCCTGTGAAAGTCACAGAAATGCAGGTTCCAGCTGTACAAAATCCAATACATAAATGAAATGTCAGATCAAATGTCTCTCTTGCCATTTCTGAGAGCACTCACCTTCTACTAGAAATAGTGCAAGTACATGAATCTGTTTATTGACTTCACTCCTGCTGACTTTTTGCTTGAGGCCGAATCTTTTCTGTCATAATAGGTACCTCATAGGGTACACAGTTCTTGCTAACCACGGGGTGGTCTCCTCCATCTTTCTCATGGAAAGCCCTTTCCCTTCATCCTATCAGCTTTTCCTAGTCCATCTTCTTGTGTTTCCAAGAGGAAGAAGAAAAACTCCTCTCTTTCCCTTATCCTCTGTGTGAGTCATATATCAGAATTAGAAAAACATGGGTTATTCAAATGAGTTAGCCCAGTGGTGTCAAAATAATAAAAATATTTTAATGTTTTGTTTGGAAGGCATTTTCAGCTGGAAGATTTATGATCTTTTATCTACAGAAGACATTAAAAACACTCTGAATTGTGCTAAATATACAAAATTAAAAGGGTTATTTGAAGTATTCTGTGGTATTTTCAATATGCAGTGGCAAGAAGTGGAAAAGGTGTGTTGATGTGGAAAATTCTTAATTAACATTTGAGTAAGTATCCCCTGTCTACCTCCTCCTCAGATCACTGTGCAAGACTTTAATATTCTCATGTATTCTCTGCGCTATAAATCCTCAGTTCTACATCAGGTAGTGTCATGTATGATCAACAGTTTCTCATTATAAATTGTGATGGGTACTATTGAGCTACTTACCAACAGGATACTTGCCTCTGACTTGGAATGAATATTAATAAAGCTGTTAGTCCTCTGTCAATAAAGCAGGTACCTTCTCAGTTTCAGTAACTGAGCACAGTAATTGCCATCAGTGTCACTAAATGTCAAATTCGTTATTTCACCTCCAAAGCAGTCAACCTAAAAAGTGGTTTAACATAGTTCTTAAACATCGAAATTATTTCAATTTATTTTGAGGGAACTTGCAAGCACTGTTTCTGTTTGTCAGGTGATGAAAAAAGGTATCAAACATCGCTGAAAATCTGTGCTTTCCTCATTGGCTTTCTACTCCAGCAAGGCTCCAACTAATTTCTGATCTGTGAAGACAATAGTAGATGAAGGACAAAAATGAAGGAAAGTGAAGGATATTCTTGAAGGGCCGAGGGGTATCCACCCCATAGTTCTGTTGATGTTGGTTTATTTGCTTTTTTTTTTTTCTGTGTAAAATAAAGGAACACCATGGCTGGTGATCAGGATTGCTACCAGTTGCTGACTTCCATTGAAAAGCCTTTTACAACTTCTCTTCCAGCTCTTCAGCCTGTCTTAAATGTTCTAGAAGAGACAATTACACATCCCAGAAGTGCAATCAACACATGTAGAACACCCTGGAGCTGTTGGGGCAGACTGGCAAAGATAGGATGGAGATGTGGGAGGCTGCAGCTGTCAAAGAGGCATAAGACAACTCATACCACTCCTGTCTCTTCTCAGTTGGATACTCCACAGGAATCAGAGAAAATTGGATTAGAAGCACCTTAATGTGGGAGAGTGGTTGAAGTGCTCTGGAAAAAAACAGAAGCCTCAGAAATTATGGTGGGAAAGGTACTCAAAGAATCACAGGAAATATTACTGTTCTTGCCAGACAGTCAAAATTTGAATCTAATTTTCACATAAACTCATCTAAAATGTTTAGTTTGCAAGACCCCAGACTACACTGTAAAAACACACACAGAGTAAGGAGAGAAAACCCCAAATTTCTCATGTTCATAGATCAGGGAAAGCCATTCACAACACAGGTTAGTTTAAGGATCTAATTAATTTGTTGTGTGTGTTGAGCTCAGAAAAGCTACACACTTTTCAAAACCTCAACTATTGTCTCACTGCTTGGTGAGAATCTCAACATGACCCATCAATACACATTCACAGCTCAGAAACCCAACCATGTCCTGAGCTACATCAAAAGAAACGCTGTCAGCAGGTTGAGGGAGGTGATTCTCCCCCTCTACTCCCCTTTCATAAGACTCCACCTGGAGTGCTGCATCCAGCTTTGGCATCCCCAGAACAGGAAAGAAATGGAACTGTTGGAGTGGGTCTACTGGAAGGCCATGAAGGTGATAATAGGGCTGGAGCACCTCTCCTATGAAGATAGACTGAGAGAACTAGGGTTGTTCATCTTGGAGAAGAGATGGATCTAGGAAGTCCTTGGAAGGCCTTAGAATATCTTCCAGTGCCTAAAAGGGCTTATAAAAGAGCTGGAGAGGAACTTTTGATAAGGGCATGTAGTGATAGGACAAGGCTAAATGTCTTTAAACTGAATTAAGCTAGATCTAGATTAGATATTTGGAAGAAATTCACTGTGAGAGTGGTGAGGCACTGCAACAGCTTGCTCAGAGAAGTTGTGAATGCCCCATCCCAGGAAGTGTTCAAGGCCAGGCCGGATGGAGCTTTGAGCAACCTGGTCTAGTGGAAGGTGTCCCTGCCCCAAGGAGGCTTGCCTTTAAAGGTCCTTTCCACCCCAAACCATTCTATGACCCTATGATACATCATCAAAAATAATTTCAATGTTGAGAAAATATTTATTTTTTGAAAATAAAACACTGAAAACAGGGCCACTGAGAATGGCCCACGAGCTGCCACTGACAACTGAATTTTCAGATCAAAAAAGTGCTTGGAGTAGAAGCAGTGTTCTTGCATCCATATTTGCAAGTCTCTTTTCATCCCAGGAAAAGGTTCAGAAAATGCCAAGGCTGTGAGGGCAACCAAGGCTGAAGAGCAGGAGCCTGGTTAGAGCTGCATCAGGCAAGTGGGCCAACCAAACCAGGTGCTGTCATTCCCTGCACTATGGGAATATTCTTACCACCCACCCACCCATGTGCAGCTTGCTCTGCAGCAGGCAGCAGCAGCCTTTCACCATCCTTATAAGTGGTACTCTGTGCCATTTTGAACAGCTCTAAAATAAACCAGACTGTAGTCACGCTGAAAAAAAAATATATATAATATGTCTGTTTATGAAAATTGACTACAATCTTATTTCTTTAAAGGTTGCCTGATACCGGTATCACAAGAAACAGTTCTGCAGTAGCAGAGGTTGATTCCCCTTTCCCTCTTTTTTCAAGAATAACCTTAGAAAAAATTTCAAATTGATGGTAATTCACTAGTTTCAAAGGCCAGACAAAATAAATCTTTAATAAAAAGGTTTGCTCAAAGAAGGAACAGGCGGTTTAAAGAGCTTAAACCTCCAAATCATCAGCCTGTGTGCTCTCTGTAATTTAATACTGGGGATCTTGGCTAACTTCATTAAGAGGATGACAGAGAAATTGAGATAAATCATCCTGTGGTGAGGGATGGGCCAATACAGAGAAAATTATAACCAGCAGGACAAATAGGTTATATTATCTCATAGGTGACTTTCTTCCACTTTAGCATTAAAATGAGTTTCATTAACAAAATCTGTGTATTTTACATTGGAGCTCATGCCATTGTGTAATTAAGCACATTGTATGATGCACACAAATGCATCCACAAGATGCTAGACAATTCTTAGGTTTACTTCTTGATTATTTTCAGCCCACTCATTGACTGGGAATTTTAAATTTTTTTGTAGTAACTTTACAGTTGAAAATTTGACTACTTTGATTTTTATATCTTTATCAACTACCTCAAAAATATCTTTACTAACTCTGTAACTCAAATAATCTCAGAATTGTTACTTCTACTATGAGCTTGTGTTAAGTTTGAAAAAATGTCACTATGAAAATATTCCCTTTCTCTACTATCTCCTAATACTCATGCTAGGCAAATACTTTTAAGGACTTCCCACATGGCTCAGAACTTGGTGGCCAGAAAGAAAACCAATGTTAAGAGGTTTAACCCATTTCTCAGAGCTTTAATTTTGTCTTGTAACTGCTGTCTGTTGGAAGTTTCTTTCCCTGCAGGCAATATCAGTGATTAGTACAAGGACTTCCTCCAGACAGCTGAGTCGCTTTTCTTATTAAATGCATTTAGCAGAAACTTTGCATTTTAATAAATTTTTTTTCTATATTTTGATAAAAATTGCACTGTATAACATTCAATTATTGCTACCTAAAAATAATTTAAATTTAAATAATTTAAAACTTTCTTTCTGGCCTTGTAATAGCAGCTTTTCAACACCAGCCCTCCATTGTGCTTCGTTTGTTTGTGTCCACTCCTTTTCAAAGGCAGAGTGCTTGATGCTGAGGGAAAGGCTGCCCTGGCTCTGCCATTCGTTTGTCTCATTTTTGGGCTCTTGGTGGTGCACATCTACAGGACTGTTTCCATTCCATGTTTTTGAGGTGACCTGGGAGGGGTAGGTGTGAGGTTTTTGTGGCTGAGCCCAGCCCTTTTGCTCTCATCTTCTCCCCTCTGCACCTCCCATGCATTAGTTGTCCCCTCTGGATGGGAGTGTCACTGGGAGTACAATTTTTGGCTGTCCATAAACACTGAGCATCACAAGACAGTGCCCCATGGGTCTTTTCCCTGTACATCATGCAATGCTGTGTTTCAAATGGCTGCTGCCTGTCACCCTGCACTTTTGGGTTACAAACACAGCTTTAGAAAATGAAGCAGTTCAGTCAGTACAGCTAGGGAGGATACACATCAAAAGGAGTTCTACTCCTTGTTCAGTCCTACTTCTGGACTCTGTCATTGTGAATTTACTAATTTCCTGAAACAAAGTTTATATTTCAGCATCAAATACTGTAATGTAAGACTGAATGAAACCTGAGAGCCTTGTCTGCACTAGGAAATCTCCTTTTAATAGTTTTATTCTATTTACATTGATTTAGGATACATTTCCTTTAGTACAGGGCACAGGAAAATTTTTTTTTATAACTGATTGATTTAAAAGGGTTCTGCTCTACATCACCAAAGGGGAATAATGCAGACCTGTTGTGGCAGACAACCTGATTTTGAAACAAGAGCACTAAACATTAACAACTGCAGTAACTGACCTGTCACATGATCTGCATAAAAAAACCAAAACCTGAACAGTTACTTATAATCAGAATTGCAGAGTGAAGAATCACTAGCTATATCTGACTGATTCCTTGCAGATGGGTGCTTAGGTTAAAACTGGGGCAGTTGCAGGGGTTCCAATACTCTTATCTGCTTTTTCCAGCCATGATAGGTCCCCTGGCTCTCTGTCAAGGGCATCTCCCTGGGCCACAGTCTGGCCTTTGCTTTCCTTGGGCAGGGACAGGAGATGGCTGGTCCTCTCCTGGCTCATGCATGGGGGAGAGTCTGTGGTGAGCCAGTTGCCCAGGATGGCATCTGTGTCCAGATGGCTTTTGAATATCTCCTGGGATGGTGACTTCACAATCTCTCTGGGCAGCCTGTGCCAGAGCCAGGTTACCTTCGCAGCAAAATGTACACAACAACATTAAATAATCACAGAATAATAAAAAAATAAATTAAAAAGCCTGAAAGATTGCTGGGAAGGGTTCTAAACCATTCTGGGGATGGGAGTAGCTTTGTGTAGTGCAACGCTGCCACAAGATCTCCCTAAAATTACCATCCAGAGCTATTGGTCATGCAAAAATGCATGAACCATCTCAGGAGGGTTCTGTGAGGTGACGTGGCACAGCAGAGTGCAGTGCTGCCTGCATGGCTGAGGAAGCTGCAGGGCTCTGTGATGGAAATGACAAGGGAAAGGTAGTGCTTTTGAGGTTAAAACAATGTTTAAAAGGAAAACTAAATTGAAAACCTTTGCCAGAAAACCCCCTGAGATACTGACCTTTTTTTGGACTGCTTGACTGCAAACACTGATGAAATAGCATTTCTCTCTAGCATCCACATAAAACAGAACTATGTCAGCTCTTAAAAAACCCGACTTCTAATACTGCTGGCATCTCTTTGTAGAAAGGAATTCAAGACTTCTTTAGCAAAAGTGTGTTTTTCTCTGATGTCACAATTCACAGAAATATAAAATATTCCTAGGAGTTAATAAAATACTCATAAGAGTTAAGAATATTTACAAATTTAGAGAATGACTACAGTAATTTAAGGTTGGCAAATCCAACATCAGTGACTAATAAGGAAGGAAAGAATTTTCATGGGAAAATACATTGTCGTCATTTGAATTTTCAGTCATTTTCCAACTGTTTCAGACTGCAAGAGGTGTTTTGCTTAAATGTTCAAAATCATGAGGCATATCTTCACTGAGTGGTTACTTTTGCTTTTGCAAAAAGGATCTTAACAAGTTTTCCATGTTCCTGGGATTTCTGTCTGTGCATCAGGTAAAAAATATATAGCTGCAATTTTTATTTTATATTAAAAGGATTGAGAGTTGTCTCCAGTGAATAAATAAATAATACTATTTCTTTTACAATAAGAGAAGTTTCTCTGGATGTTAAGAGCAATCAGAGCCTATATTTGCTGCAGTTCATAATGTAATGCATTCTTTGAAGAGTAGGCATCAACAAAGACTAAATAACAGCTCTCTGATTGTAGATACATCTTTTGGCTAAAACTCATATTTGCAATGGAGAAGAAAAATAAATGTAATTTGTTTGTCTGTCTTGATACTAAACAAGTTTAATTCCAGCTACTGTTTCTGATTTGTGTCAAAGTTTTAAGCATTATTGAAATCTGATAAAAGCAGGGAATACTATGTTTATATGAAGAATATTGTATGGAGTGAATGAATTATCATGTTTCAGTAATGCTTTGTCCTCTCCATTTTGTCAAATGTGTGAATTTTGATTTTTCTTTTCCTTTGTGAAAGTATGGAGGTGTGTTTGCCTATGTACCTATGTTTACCACAGGCCTATGTTTAGCTTTTGTAAATATTTGCTTAGATAGCAAATATTGCTGTCCAGGTCTCAAATAACGAGTGCTCCTTCAATTTATGTAAAGAATTAAAAACCTTCCCAAAAAAAACCCAATCTCCAAAAGCTCAGATATACTGAGATGTCTTAAACTGAAGTAAGAACTGTTACAAATAAGCCCTAGAGTAATCAAACTCTAAATGATTTTTCCTTAAAATATCCCTCAAAATCAAGCCTTCCCCACTATTTTTCCTTGGATGCTCCATCTTTGAACAGGAAGGGGTGTCACATCCCGAGACCCTTCTGTCAGGTTTCGTTGCATGGGCCAACAGATACAAAAGATTTCAGGAGGCACAAGTCCTGACAGCTAATATGAGCGTGTAAACCTCACTTTCTCAGGAAGTCAGGCAAAGAAAACTTCACCACTGACCTCAGATGATCACAGGGACAGGTAACTCGGGTTCAGCTGAGCTCATTGTGCATTGTCGCATATGGTTTGTTGCCAAGATATGGACTGCAATTTGTACAACGTGGAAACAGCAGTTGCAGCTTTGAAGCCAGCGTTGGGACTATAATTGGGTAAAATCCAGGCTTCTTTCAAGATGGTGAGAAGCCTGCTAGGATTTTTAAGGGCTTGGGTTCATTAACTGCAACTGGATTCAGAAATAAAGGCAAACATGACTAATATTTTCTCAGCTACTAGGAAAAATATTCCATAGCTAATTCAAAGTATTGATTTATTTACACAACTTGTCTAAAATAATGACAATAATTTTAGAAACAGGTGGACTGCAGACTTCAAAATGGGAATGAGCTAGAGCCAGTGCCCCTCCAGGTGCTGTTCTTACAGGAACATCATGTACCTGTAATGCAATTAAAACATACGCACGTACAATTTCTAAACCTCAGCTGGAGCCCTTGGCTTTTCTTTTTGATTTGCCCTGAGTGATGCATAATGGCTAACTTGGCAGACTGCCTTTTTGCAGAGAGACAGGTAGAGCCAGTATGCGAAAAGAGATGACTTATAAAATCCCTTAACCCATTTGCTAGAGAAGAAAGTACTCCCTATCATTGATTTATCTCTAGGAAGTTCATCTGAGAATACATGTAAAACCAAGGAGCTGCTTTTATGAGATTTTAGCACCACTATGGATGATAGAGAGTAAGATCTTAAGAAGTTCATTTATAGTATCAGGAAAGTTGCCTGTCAAAAGTAAAACTTACTGAATATTTATCAGCTGCTCCTGCTCTGACGTTCCAGAAAACACCCTTAGAAATCTTTGTGTTTTGAAGTTACTAATGGCTTCTGAATCTGTCCACATACCAAATGTGAGCACAAAAGTGCAGCTGCTCCCTCACCCCTTGATTTCCTTCAGCGCCAGCCAGAACGAGTTTTCTTTGTTTCCAGAGAAGTTAATGGTTTCCCCTTAACAGCAAAAGAAAGACTTTTTTAAAAAAGACAAAAACTGGCACCAACCTGTCTCTCTCTCCCAAAAATACAAGCAGAAAACTAGTCAGCAAATCACCCACAACAAATCGTGTGCAAGACTTTTGGGATGGAGTTCACTATGAAAGCAATTCTGACAGTCTGATCCATATGTTCAGTTGTGGGTTTCATGTCACATAATGTCACAGGCTTTCTGTTGTCATGCTTTAACCCAACACTAAAATAATTAAGGAGGGGTGTGATTTGACCTATCACAGTGTTCACAGAAAATTACTGTATTTGGGGTTCTGTAGATCTAGTGTCCTCTCAGAGTTTGGATGTTTTCTAGGGTCTTCAGTGCCCTTTTATGGCCTTTTTCCCGTTCCTTTCAGTGCTGGTGGTCTGATGGTGTCCTTCTATATTTTGATAAGGAAGGTAATGTAACAGAGGGGTCAGGGTCCCCCAAACTTGTTGCTTCATTACTGCCTGCTGGAAAGACTGGGTAGGAAATACAGTTTTTAGCTCTGCTCTTGTGCAGCTAGGGCAAAACTATGGCTTCATCATGTCCCTTTATAACCCTGTTGCTCTCCACGTGACTTCACTGCTGGAGTTTCAAGGTAGAGGCAAAATGACAACAGGAGAGACATAGTATAGTCTAATATCCAAAGCAACAGTCGCAAAACAAAGAGTTGTCTGTCTCCTGTAGGTGTCTGCAAATGTACACTGAAGCCTTAGGTTGATGTATTGTTCCTCTAGGGAGGCATACTGAGAGGAGAATGGATTTCTTTTGGCCTTCTGCAGAGCATTTGGCATCTCCCTGAGTGATGACACTTTTGTTGTCACCAACAACATGAAAATACCTATGTGGAAGTATTTTTTGCCTCTGTAGATATTGGTGCTTGAGTGAAATGAAGTGATCACAAAATAATAAGGAATGGGGCAATTACCAGCAGAACTCATTTGTTATCTGTGGTCGAGCCTCAGCAGTGGAGGAAACAGTCATCTGGGTGCCCTAATGAAATGTGACAGACGTTCAGAGAGCGAGGGCTGATATTTCCTGACAGCATCACCATCTGCACTCCAAAAGCTGTAGCATCCGGACATCTTAATCTGTTATGGGCTGTTTGTTATTGTACCTCCACAGATCCTGGAGTTGTATGTCATCAGCTTTGTATGCAGCCCCCTCACCTCAGCTAGGATCCTAATCTGCAGTCTCTCACCATGATCCCTAGCTGGATGTTTAGCTTTCCAAATAATCATGTCAATAGCCTCAGAGGTAGATATTTGAAAGGGGAGGGGAGAAAGGATGGGGAAGAGGGAAAGAAAGAATTCTTCTAGCCCGCCAGCAGACAAAATAGATGTTAACCTAATTCTTATCAGGGCAGATGGAGTTGTATAATCTGATTTCCAAGACTAAGGGATTTTTCAAGGAAGCAATGTTTTAGTATATATGATATTACAGCAGTTTTCACAGCATCAAAATTCTAATGTGGCAATAGTTTCTATGATCTTACTTCTACCCACGACACAGGTACAGGGAAAATTGTTAAAGAATGAAAGATGCAACAAAAACAGAGTGTTTTGCCTGAATCACATGTTACCTCAGATACACTGGAACACAGAGATTAAAAAGACACTACAGGACTAATGCAATCCTTTTTTTCCAAGCATTTTTTTTTTTTCAGAACAAGATAAAAAAGCGACCTTGAAAGACAAAAGTACAGTCTAATTAAAGGGAAAAAAGCAGGGAAAAGAAACTCCAAAATAACCAAACAGTGGTGGTTAACTTGGAATAATTCAGTATTTCCCTGTTTTATAAGGACAAGGGGAAAAGCCTGAAGGCACAAGCCAAGTTACCAAATCAGTGGTCAAGTTACCACATTGGCCTTGAAGAAAATGTTTTATCTGAAGAGTGGCCTTGAATGTCTTGCTTGTTTGCTAGTGTACTGTGTTTGCTTTCCTGCCTGGTAGTGAGGTAGTGAACATGGGCCACTCCAGGTCTTAATTTTTTCTTTTTTTAAATTAAACAAAACCAAGCAAAAGACCAACACAGTCCCAGCAGGAGGGTCTTGTTTAGCTTCTTTGTCTCGTGAACGACTACTCCTATCCTGATCATGTGAAAGCCTAGTGTCTTCTGCAAAGTTTCATTCCCCAGAGCCTGGCTTGAGACATGTTGATTTCTCATACACTCAGGTCCTCTGTGCACAGCGATGAGCAAGCTGTCACCTGACTCAGGCACTAATCTTTGAAGCCACCTCTAGCTAGAAGGAAGAGTTTGTATATCTCCTGAACGGAAACTCTTCACTTGGTCACATCCCAGTGTCTCAAGTACAGTGGAAAAATGGAGAATTCAAGCCTTGTGTTCCTTCAGCTAGTTACCAGAAGAAGGTATGACCTGGGGCTGATTTCACAGAGTCACAGAATCCTTTAGGTTGGAAAAGATCTCTGAGATTATTGAGTTCAACCTTTGACTGATCACTACCTTGTCAACTAGTCCATGTTAGTAAGTGCCATGTTCAGTTGTTTCTTAACCATGAAAGCTGAAAAATTGAGAATGATGCAGGGACACACTGGGTTCTTGCACCTCTGGTATCTCAGATATCCCTGTTTTGTGGGTCTCCTGATGTGACTGATTTCTAGAAGGGAATACATGAAAATAAAGAAACATGAGGTCAGGAGAAGAGCCACAAAGCAGCTCAGCACTGAGAGAGAGATTGGCCCAAACAGAGCAGCGTTGACACTCCCTGCAGGTACAGGATCAGAATAGAGGAGGACAAGACTCCCAGTTCCTGCCTATAGATTTAGCAAGTGTAATGCTCAGTAAAACAAAGTGGTTACATAAAAGTCTCTATGACTCTGGGAAATATGATGGGAATAATTAAAAGATCTAACAAGTTTTACTTTAAGTTTTACTTTATGAACAAGTTGGTGGAGTACCAAGAAAACTATTAGATCTGCAGCAATGCAGATATTAGACCTGAAAGTCTGCTCTTGTACTATAGTGGATAAAAAAACCAGTCATGTGTGTCATCAACTGAAGTCATCTGGGCCTAATAAACAGACAAATCAAGGCAAACTCTGTTCCTGGAGCAGTTTTTGCCTTGGAAAGAAATATGGAAGATCATTGCTTTATGAGTAAAACACCAGCCAGAGACAGCAAGGCAGCTCTGACTAACAGAGTTGTCCTCCTTGGAAATAAACACATACAGAGAGCTGTGGGAAAGGGTCAATATCCCACCAATGAGGCAAGGAAGAATTATTATATTCACTCTCCCTTTTCTGGGAGCAGATGGCTTCTATAGTTCATCTTGTAGCTGAGGATTTTTAGAATGAGCTGCTTCATGGGAAAGAAATGAGGGGGAACAGCATTAGTAGGAGTTATGTTTACTAAGCAAATACAGGGAAAGGGCATCTACTACAGCAACTGGAGACAGGAGTTAAACCTTCTGGGACGCACGTGCACACAGAAGAGCAGCTAATTCACTCCAAAGGGCGGGAGCTAATGGGTCACCTTACCAAAAGACACAATTCAAAATCTTCCACAGACACAAGGAGGTAGCATTTAAATCTTCAGAACAAGAGAGTAGTGCTCATTTTCCACCTCATATCACAAAGCAAGCAATTACAGTCTTCACTAGATGGTGTTTTTAAATGGGATTCAACTCTCAAAGCACACATAGAATATTTTCCTTAAAGCTATCAGGACTGTATTACTCCAACATTTTAAAGTCAACTTAGAATAGTTGGGTTCAGTTTCCAGCTTACATAAGAGTTAATTTTCTCTCTTTCTGTGCAAGTTCTACATTGAGCTACTGTCACAGTGCCTGTGGATGATTCATGATGATTTGCCCCGTGTGGCCTTCTGCTAGAGACAACTGAAGGAAAAAAACCCCAAGCCACAAAAATGCCAACACAACTACAACACCCACAAAACCTTCCCTCTCCTTAGAACATCATTTATTGTCACTCACTTTTAGTGAAAGAAAAGACAAAAACCACACCAAAATGGAACATGTTACAACACAGGGGTTCTAATAAAACCCAAACTAATGTGAACTATTGTTGTTTTAGTGTTAAAACTAACAAGCTCGTATAATAAATCCAAGTAGCAAATCACTGGAGGAAAAGTGATAAGAAAAGAAAAGCTGCTTATGTTAATTAAACAAAGAAAATCTGCCTGGCAGATGAGAACAGCTTAGAAGCAAATGAATTTAAAATATGTATCTATTTCTTGGTGTTCCCTGGGCACACAGATAACATATGAGCTCATCCATTCATTCTTAGGGATTAAAAAAATTTCTGGGAGTGTTGGCTAAATCCAGGGAAGATGATCTTTAAAAAGAGACGTTCATGTATATCTACCTATTGTTGTGAATGAAGCTCTGGAAGCAAAGACTAGAGGTCTTACTTGTATTTCTTTTGAACAGCAGGATAGATCCAAATTGAAAACTTATTACCCAAAACAGGGAAAAAGATTTTGCCAGACCTTACCATGAGGCCCCAAAACCTAATGAAGAGAGAGCCCATTCATCAGAAATCAGTCTCCATCAGAACTGCTGCTCACTCCTTACTGAAGGAATGAAGAAGACATTTACCAGTAGCTCAGGTTCTCCTCCTCAGTCCCACAAACTCTTTTGATGAATTGATCCTTGTGTTTCAGGAACCCATTGAAAAAAAATTAGATTATGTCAAGAGTTGGGTTTTCATTAATTTAAATTCTTTTCAGAACTGAGTGGATAACCAAGAGAATGGGTGAATCCCAAATAGTTTCAAGAATTCATTTTACTTCCTCTTTTATTTTCCACTAATTGAAATTAAACACTTTTCTTTTTAGAAAATTCTTCAGTATTGACACATTAACCTGTGTATTTGACATTGGCACACATTTAAAGAACAACTGCAGAATATTTCATGGTAATCATATTGAGAATAGTTACATAGCAATTTTATATACTTACCATTGTAGACATACCATAATCTGAGACACTTAAAAAATGTCACCAGGAAAAAAATAATCATATATGACTTCAGTAGAGACAGAAAGGCTTCAGGGTGATTGATTGCTATCGAATAAACATTCAAAAATTTCCAACTCATAAATATAATAATATCACAGAATACTTTTATTTTTCTGAAATGATAAAATTAATATGGCTGTTTCCAAGTCACAGTTGTTGGTTTCATTTATTTTAGAACAGGGACTTCCAGTGTAACCACACAGAACCAAAAAATCGATGTACAGTGGCATTTAGTAATATGTTACAATATCCTGCTGTGGCCATGTGAATCTCCATTTTGCATTACTGCTTTATTAACCTTACAAAGAAGAATGCAATATGGTAATAAAATTGTTATAATCAACCTAAATGACAACACAGCAAGCACAGTGTAGGACAGCCAGACATACAATTCTTCTGTTCTTCTGGAGTTGTGATAAATACAGTTTCACATATTTGTACAACCTTTATTTACCACTGTAAGTGCTAATTAGTGGTGAGTTTGTTTTAAATACCTATAGATACCTTTCTGATTGTCTTGTATTTCTAAGATTTTTTTTTTTGTGCTGAATAATGCATTAATTACTACAAAACTCATGAGCGCATTTTACTTCATGAGATTATCTAGTAAGCACATAACAAGCCAAGGCTTCCAATCGTTTTTGATTTTCTAAGATATGAGACTTCTGGTGGCACTAATATTCTGACAATGATGGACATGACTATTAAACAGTTGAGTAATAGTCTGCCTAATAGGACTAGGACAGTAGTAAAGTGACACTAAAGGGATATTGTAGAAGTGCATAGTGGGGAGGATGAGTGGAATTGGCTCATATGAAGTAGTGGCAAAAGCACAGGTTCACCGGTTTTTGAAATTCTTCTCCAAAATGATTAATTAAAAAAAAATGGCTTAAAAACAAACAATTTCAAATCTTAATGAAGATTATTAACATAATTATCAGGAACAAAACCAAAAACAAAACTAAAAAACCTAACCATACAAACAAACAAACAAAACCCCAATTAAACACAAAACCCCCAAACCCGAAGATATTTCAAATATTTGTGGATAAAAAGCTTTAAAAAAGTAAAATAATTTTGAAGAAGTGGAAATGTTCTATATCTCTCCTTCCTGCACCATTGTGAGTCCATGGCAAACACCATTTTGCACCACAGAGTCTCTCCTACAGGTTTCCTCTCTCATCCACCAGACTTGTCTTCTTATCAGCGTCAGAATTGAGCCTTTATCCATGAAGAGTTTTCTTAGGCTCTCAAAGGGCAAAAATGCAAAGAGTGCTTTGAAAGAGTTACCTCCCAAACAAAGGTGAACTCATGAAGGAGCTAATGATAAAAAAATTACTATTACAAAAACACATACATGCCTCAAGACCCAACTACTTTCACCTTTCACATTTTGCTTGACCGTAAAATTTCACCCAGTGTCTATAGAAGTGAACCACCTGTGTACTTGCAGTCCAGGTCCATTTTCATTACTAGATTATTTGGAACACTTTTAGTTATGTTGAATTCTTCTTTGCATTTACAAGTGAAAGAAGATTCAGCTAAATCACCATCTTGTATGAGTCAGTGCTATTAAATAAAAAAAAAAAAAAAAAGAAAAGAAAAAGGAAAAAAGAAAACACCAAGCAGATTACAAAGACTTAATATTACAGTATGTGGTTATTCATGACTAAGCCTCTGTCCAGGAGAAGGAATCCCAAAATTGTTTAACACAAGCAACAGGACACAGTAAGTAATAGCCAATTATTTAACCCACAGTCTCTTTGAAAGGATCATCTAGCTGAGTAGAAAGCCATTAGGAAACTTTTGCAGGGCATCTTCTTCTTTGTATTTTCAGCTGTGTTACTACAGGAACTCATTTGAAGCAGAGCTACAAGCCAGGTCTAGAATTAAATATACTGTTATTAATTTCAGATGTAAGATAGTGCAATCATCACTAAAGTGATGCATTAAAGGAGCATTAAAGTGAAGGATACATTTATTTAATTTGTATTTTCAAAACATCATGGATTTCTTCAGCTATATAGAGCACTTAAAAAATTAAGCTCTGTATTACCAGCTTCACGCAATGCTATTTAAGGTGAATCTATGTAACAACTGCAAATATATAAAGTCACTTTACACCCAGCAGGTGAGAAATACCAACCATGACATAATTCAGATACCATATATTTTCATCCTTATATTCAACCCCCTTTTCTTAAAGACATTTCAATCTTCACTTTCTGTAAGTCAAGACCCTGCAAAGTAGCAAAACTGAAGGAAATGCTGGGCAACTCCTTATCATCATATCAGTTCCTTTTCTTTCAATATCAAGAAAATTGAAAGAATCGTTGAGGCACAAGTGATTTTTATGCAGTATAGAAGTACGTTGACTAAAACTTCAGTACTTAACTTCTTTTAAAAAAATACATAGATCATAGGTGTATAATCATAGTCATAGATCACAGTCACTGCAGTCTTACTGGATTGCTTTTTTTTGTTTTTCCCCAAGATGAAAAAATAAACTGGTTCACAGAACTTACCAAATCCACCTTATACTGCTGTTTTATACAGTTCAAGTCTAATCAAAGCAAGGTAAAAACCTGTGCTTCAAGGGAGACTGAAAGCATTCTGCTACACCTGACAATAAACTATTTCTTCAGCAAAGACAGCTTCAGTGAACCCAGTAATGCAGAGGAGAGTCCATCCAGCTGAACTGACGTAAATGTTGCACGCAGAACTTAGCATGAAAGTGCACTGGCAACAAGCTTTTGAGAATAAGCTCATATCATAAAAGCTTGTGCTTGAAACTACTTTTACAGCTATGGTTATTGTTTCTGTTAAGAGGCACTGCATAAATATGGAGTAATTCATCTAATGCACTTAATATTTCTCAGCTGAGGACTATTGCAGTTTTACCCTATGTCTAGGTGTGATAATACTTTGGTTTGCTTTACAGTAGCATTGCACTAGCAATACAGCTGATACTAAAGAGAAGGCTGAAAACACTTGCAGACTGGAGTTGAAAATCCCCAATCTGCTCCTTTACTTCTTTTCATGCTTCTTGGTTAGTTTTCCTCTTTCTAGTTGGAGGCTTGTGCCGGTGTTTGTTCGCTTCTCCTTCTGCTGGCTCTCCTGGGAAACTTGTTGCACTGCTCGGAGGATAGCAGTCTGCACAATCTGCTTGCTGGCAATCTGCAGCTTAACTTCATCTTGCTCCGTCCCTGGCTTCTCACCTGCCAGAGCCAAACAAAAAAGAAAGAGAACTAAGAACTTGGGGCTACTCTGTGAAAACATGAAGGACAGAAAAAGAGGAGGGTGGGGTACAAAATCACAGAGCGCCCGGGGACTGTTTATTACAGAGGAGCCCTGCCAATACTGAAGATGAGTTAGGGTGGAAAGTGCCTCTGCGTGCTCAGCACCACAGAACTGAATGAAGGGGGAGACTTTGAGTCATACAGCTCAATTACCCACTCCCCAGCTCTGGGGACAGCTGTGACTTCACAACTGAAACAAGCACAGATGCATTTTGCAGAAAGACAGGAAAGGAAGGTTTTCTCATCCAGCTGTGAATCACATCCTTTTTGACTTGAGCTGTACTTCTGGATAGGGAATTGGACTTTATTTTGCAAGCCTGACATGTACTCCCTCACCACCATACAGAAAAAAACACTGCTTCATTAACATTTCTTTTTACTTTTATTTCAGATTGAAAGTCCTCATCCATCAAATTCCAATTGACTTCAAGGTACAAAATTTTGTTTAGTGCAGTTTATTAACTTTTAGATAGATTTTCAAAAATATCTGCAAAACATTAAGAAACATTCAGATTGTTGTAGGTAAAACAGAGAGCATTTTCTGTAGCAACCTGACAAATACATATTTTTCTGTGAAACATCCTTGTTTTGCTGAAGTGTTAAAATCTGGAGAAAAACGAAGTAATGTAGTGACTACTGACATCTGATAATGAAGAAGAGTAGTTTCTGTCGAGAGGTTTCTCTTTGGAAGTGTTTTGACTCCTAACATAAATGGTAATATGGACAATAAAGAATGCTCCCTAATTGTCAAATCTGATACTGATTAATAAAAAATAATTCTGATGCACACCTATTGGCATATAGGAAATCAGTTGCTAATTGAAATGCTTAGCCTAGGTGCTAGGATCACTAGATTTGATTTTAAAGGTTTTAAAGATACTCATCTTAGTTCTTCCTTAACTGTTACACTCAAGTATTTCATTAAATAGGAATTGTAGTTTAAGGTCTGTTTTAATGACATATATTAAGAATTGTGTCCTGAGAGAAATCAAACAGAGTGAATTAAAGGTCAGGTGCTTCTATGAGAAGTCCATATCTGGAACTGTGATAAATTCCCAGTGTTCTTCCAGAATTTTTTTCAAGGAAGCTTAAGATAGAAACAAAAGGAGAATCACGTCTTTCCTTAGGGAATATGCTATATGCTTGAGGGAAGGGACAAGGTCCTGCACCTGGGTCAAGGGAATGCCTGATGTCAATGCAGATGGGGTGGTGAATTTATTACCAGCAGATTTGTGAATTTATTACCAGCAGATTGAGAAGTACTTGGGGATACTGGTAGACAAAAATATGGAAATGAGATGACTTGTGGCCCAGAAAGCCAGTTGCATACTGGTCTTTACAAAAAGAGCATGGCCAGGAGGCAAGGGAGGTGATTCTATTGCTGTGCTCAGATCCTACAAGACTCTGGTCTACTGTGTCTGAGTCTGGGGTCCTCATCACTGTTAAAAGACATGGGCCCATTAGAGCATGTCTAAAGGAGGGCCATCAAGATGATCAGAGGCTCTCAAAACTCCCCTGTGAAGACAGGCTGAGAGAGCAGGGGTTGTTCAGCCTGGAGAAAACAAGGCTCTGGAGGGTCCTTATTGTGGCCTTTCAATATATAAAAGGGACTTAAAAAAAACTGGAGGGGTTTTTCTTCATATTATATATGTTCTGGCTAAAAGCAAACTAGAAATTGGATTTAATTCTATTGAAAATGAATATTTTTTTAAAAAAAACCCTACAACTGAACTGAGATGACAAAATTTGTTTACAAGTAAGAGCTACAACCTGTGAAAACTTAGAAAACATGTTTCAAACTGGAAAAGCTGACTGAGAAAGTCACTTGAATTCTTGGCACAGTCACCTTCCCTGATTCAGTTTTTTCCACTCCTCAGCATTTGAAACAGTGTGGTTTTGGATGGAATTAAATGTTACTTAACAAATACAGTACAGATAATTCTTTACTACTCAAATATGAACTCACATTTTATCACACAGCAAATTAGTCTTCTTGCTTGGCTGAAAAAGATCAGTCAACACAGCTGATGTTCAGAAGATAATGTATTAACAAAAGCAGGGTTGAACACGAAATTCTAAGTACAAATTAGTATGTTGGAATAGACAATGATGTTATATAAAATGTAAAAGTTTGCCAGTCCTCAAAGCCACAAACCCACAGAATTTTTCATTGAAAATATACAGTCATTAAGCACATTGCTGTTGAAAATTACTGTTTGCTCTCCTTAGGGATGCCTCATTATTTATTCAGTTCTTGCCAATTAATCCACAAAATCATATGTTTAAATATTTTTACTTGAGAAAGGTCATCCATAGCAACACTCAGTCAAAAAAATGAGTTTTCCAGTGAATTTCTTCCTGAGTTTTTCAGTTGTTTATTTAGGAGCAAAACCTGAAAGCACCACACAGATGAGATGTAGATTATGTCTTCTCAGCTCTAACTCATTAGATGATCATTTTATTTGCTGAGATAACCAAGAACAGAGAACCCAAAACCTCTGGACTACATCTGCCCGCCTCTGAAGGTTTAGGTATGCACAGAAAGGAAATAAGGCAGCTTTAATAAATTACATTTTTAATTGTGCAAAATGATGATGCAACCCAGATGAAGAGAGCTAATTGGCTTCAGACACAGAGAGAGTCAAAGCTGTTGGCCCAGGGTGATGTGACCAGAGACCATCAGCAGCTTGTGTGGAGCATCTAAATTAGAGAGCAAGTGAAAATAGTTTTGTTTTGGAGGCTGTATCTGACACTGTGTTTGACCCAGGTCTGAGCCTGTGTTGGGACCATTATTTGTAGGAGTTGGACTGCCAGAGATGTCAAGCAGTCAAACATGAACATCCAGCTCCCCTGGGTGTAAGGAATCTGTTACAGCTGGCCCAACAGGACATGATCACAGGAAAATGGTTCTAAATGACCCTGCCTGAGCAAGAGTTGAGTGAGATTACCTCCAGAGGTCCCTTCCAACCATAAACCTACAGCATTCTTGTGATTTTAGCTGGTTAGGCTGTGATAAATCACAGCTTTCCCACTTCCTGAATGAGTAAACAGCAATCTCCCAAAAATCATCTGCACTACATCTTCTTCTTCCAATTATTCATTTCAAGGAAAGGAGTTAGCTAGTTATTTCTGAGAAGCTCATTTATTTATTGATATGCTGGACCTACTCTGAGCAAGAAGAAAGGGATTGACTAAGGAAAGCAGAAATTACTCATGCAAGAATCCCCAAGGGACTGAGCTGGAACATATTTATCTGCACCTTGCTGAAATACAGACTGCTGTGGACATCCAGGCAGAAATTTGAGAGCCTATAGAATTAATTTGGCACTTTAAGATCTGCATATTTTCAATCAGGTGAAAAAAAGATGTTACTGCTAAGTATTTGGTGTTAAGCTAATAAAAATAAGAGTTACTAGGATGATAAAATACAATTAATTTTTATCTTTCATTTTTTAAGATTTGAAGTATAACTAGTTGAGTTAAAATTCCATGGCAAATAGGTCACTTGAAGTAACTTCTGGGAAGAATTTGAACAATAACAGAAACACATACTGCCTATTAGTTATCCTTGTCTAAACACAATATTTTTTTCTTGATGTTAGAAAATCTTTATTTGTTCTCTGTATTTAGATACTCACCCCTCATACCCAGCACCCCAACTCTGTAAATTGAGAATTGAAATATCTGGGTTAAGTGATGTTAAATGCAAGACAGCAGTTTTATCATTAACACATGATGAAGTCTCTTTAGCATGTTTTTATTACCTTGTACTTCTCTCAATAAATTTTATGCCTACTTACTCAGCAGATGAAAAGTAGCTTTCAAACTCTGGTCTAGTTCTGCAATCCAAAATACAGTTTGATATCCAATAAACATCAAAATCTTGGACTAGTGCCATGGGTCTGTGCCTTGAAATTGGCTTACTTGAGGATGTTCTCCATGAAGGAAAATATGGTAGCAGTTTGGAAAAAGAATAAAAATATTTGAAATGAATTCCAAGTATTCATTTCAATTAATAGAAGTAATATTAAAGTCCAAGAACAACATGTGTAGAAGACTTTTCATCCTCTGAGATGTTTCTAGATTATGGAATATACATGCAAAAAACAGTAGCTACAGAGAAAAAGCATTTAGCAGATCAAATGTTTAAGAGCTTAATTCTGGTTGCGCATGAGCCTTTTCTCATTTATACACTTCACTTTCTTCAAAGTATCCTGAGTCACTTCCTCTCCAGCCTGCAATCAAAGTAGTCTCCTGCACTTTCTGATCATATCCCCTGGGGCTGTTTCCTTCCAGCTGGCTACAAGTTAAATTTACTACGCTTTATAAATACTTCTAATAAGTAACACTCAATAAGGGGTAATTTGAATCAACAGCTAAGTTCTCTACTGTACCTTTTCATAGGATTGTTTGGAATACTATCATGAAGCTAAATTACCACAGGCATGCTCTTGCAAAGATGCAAGTCTATCCCAGATCCACTAATGCTATCAATAAACAGTGGGGGAGTAAAAGACCTTTAATTCTTTTAATTTAATTAACCTTTCCTCAAAGCTTTTAACATTTATTCTTCCTGTAGGTTGTGTAAAACACCTTGAAGTTAACCATAGCTAAAACGAAGAATAAAAATCACATTCCCCTCAACAAACTTCTGATCAGTTTAAAACTCAGAATTTCCCAAAATGCATTCCCCTGTTAGCTACAAATGAAATTTATGCAACAATTCTGAAGCTGAAAGAGCCAAGAATATTTTTTTCTTCAAATTAACATAAGATTATGCAGGTATAGTCTTTAACTAAAAATTTACCATTAGTTTTAGCAATATATTGCTTTGGATTGTAATAACTAATGATTATACTATTTTCTGCAGCAGCACAACATTAGAATTCTTTTTTTTAAGTAACATTTTTATTATTTTTTTTAATTTTAAAAAAATACTGATCTCTGGAAAATCTATTTCAATTCTATTGAAAAATCTTACTACATTTTTACAATCCAGCTGAAAGTTCTAACGAAAATTTTAAACGGAATGAAAGTATAAGTAGACAAGACCATGATGACTAGACTTCATCAGAAGGTCCAAGTGTGGATGCATAGGAGCTGTGTATACAGAAAAAACCCTGCATGTTATTACCTAAATTGTGTTTATAAACCGTAGATATGGGAAAACCTTACAGAACCTGGCAAGTTTGTAATGACATAATGTAGTGTATATATTGTAATAATTAACAGCAACATCTTTGCATCAATATTGATATTCTGCTACAAGAAACCGAGTTCAGCTCTTTAACTCCCCTTTGGCATTAGGCAATGATGTCTCTGGACCTTATTGGCTGCAGCATGGAAGTTCCAGGTGAGCCTCCTCTGGCGAATATTTTGTTATCTCTGAATTGAAGTGGTTAAAAAATTCCTTCTCTGATTTGCTTTAGAGGTTGCTGCTGTGATTTCAGCACAAGAAGCCTAATTTGAAGAAGAGATCCATAATCAGGAAATGTTGATGAGTCATGTTAATTACATCCAGAATGAATGAACATGGCAATCAGCCAGGGCTGAAGACTTTCCAACACATGTGCACAAACCAACTGTACGCATGAGAGTCATTAAGCTATTTTACAGGATTAGAGACCCAATTTGTCTCAATGTCAGTAATGATCCCAGCTCAGAGACCTCATGAAAAGATCCTACAATGAAGTTGCAAACTTAATCTTTAAAAAAAGCATTCTTAACTGCATTTGAGTTAATTCTGTCCAGTACCATTTGTCATGCTCTAAAGTGGAGCCCGGTGAGGTCCTGACTAATAACTGTCAAGCATCAGGAGACAGTACTCACTTACCCTGATTCCTTGAAGAAGAAGGGAGGACACTGAACATATCAGAAATACCAGAAGTACTTTCGTGCAGGAGCCTGTGTTTTTCCAATTCCCTAACCTGCTGTGTGCAGGGGATTGCACCACTGGCTTTCACTAGAAAACTTAATGTTCAGTTCAGTTTTATTTTCTGCCCTAACCTCATTCCCAATTCCTGCTGTCCAACCAGCATGGAAGAGGAACTGTGACATGAAGAGAGCCAGCACAGACTACTTTGCTCTTCAAAATAAATGTTAAGAATGAAGCTGGAATAACTCTGCTCTGAATACAAATAGGGGAGGAATATAAGGGCAAAAGAGAAGAGTAGAAATGCAGATAATCTGTCTTGAAAGACATACTAATCACTCCAGAGTAATACTTCATTGAACCTTTTTATCCAGACATTATCTATATCTCAACTCAGGTTTTATATTTTTTCCCACTGAGTTTTACTCTTTCTTAGGAGATAAGAATATCTGGAATTCTCTTTTTTTTTCTTTCTATATAAAGATATCTTTTTTAAGACAAGTCATTTCATACTATTTGAAACATGCCAAAATGAAAATGAATTTTTTTAGATTAAGAGATTGCTGAGTCCTATCTATTTTAAGCATTTTTAAACATTTTAGTAAGATTTCTTGCCATAGTTCCATAATATTAAATAAAAACAGATTATACACTTCAATCTATATATTCTCTAGGTACTTTCACATATATCAATAAATTCAACCCTTAAGGATGGTGTCTTCAGTTTGAAGACTGAATGTAGTTCAAAATATTAGTCACTGACAATTCTGCCACACCCAAACCCATAAATGTGATACTCAGATTTTGGTCCCCAAAAGAGTATTTCTAGATTCAATACTGCAAACTAAGATTAATTTAACAGGGTTTTAAGTCTTAGGCTGCAGTTCAGTGTATTAAAAATAAGATATTCCCTAAAGAGCATCTGGGACCAACTGCTTCAAAGTTAATGAAAAATTTATATTCTCTTCATCTGCACAATTTTCATACTTCTTTTAGAGAATATATTTCAAATACTAAAATAAGAAACTTCTCTATATCAAAAGCTGTGATTCTCCCAAGGCAGAAGAGGTCCAATGGCATAGATACAGGCAACCCATATCATAGAATCATAGAATATCTTGGGTTGGAAGGGAGCTTAAAGATCATCTAATTCTATAACCCCTGCCATGGGGCATCCAGAATTTCTCTGGGCAACCTGTTCCCATACCTCACCATCCTCACAGTGAAGAATTTCTTCTTAATATCTAATCTAAATCTTCCCTCTTTTAGTTTAAAACCATTCCCCCCTTGTTTTATCACTATCTGTCCATGTAAAAAGTCACTCTCCCTGTTTTTCATAAGACATTTGTATAGAATAGAAGGTCTCCCCCAAGTCTTCTGCTCTCCAGGCTGAATGACACCAACTCTCTCAAACTGCCTTCATTGGAGACGTGCTCCAGCCCTCTGATGATCTTTTTTTCCCATTCTCTGAACCACTCTAACAGGTTCCTGTCCTTGTGTTGAGGATGCCAGAGCTGGATGCAGCACCCCAGGTGGGACCTCACCAGGGTAGAGTGGGGGAACCACGTTCCTTGACTCACTGGCCACACTGCTTTTGGTGCAGCCCAGGATATGGTTGGGTTTCTGGGCTGTAAGTGCACATTGCTGGCTCACATTCAATTTTTCATCCACCAGTAGCCCCAAGCCCTTATCAGTGCTGCTCTCAATGAGTTCTTCTCCCAGTCTGTGCTCATGTCTGGGATTGCCTCAACCCATGTGCAGTACTTTGCACTTGGACATTCTGAATGTTATGAGGTTCCCAAGTTTTCCCAGGTTCCTCTGGACAGCATCCCATTCTTCTGCTGTGCCAACTGCACAGCTCTGCTTTGTGTGACATCTGCAAACTTGCAGAGGGTGCACTAAATCCCACTGTCTGTGATATTGATGAAGGTATCAAAGAGCACCAGTTCCAAGACAGGGTCCTGAGGGTCACCACTCACCATCTGACCCCCTCTGCCTTCAATTTTCAACTGTTCAGGTGCTCAGAGATGAGTATCTAAAAGGAAACATTCAGCACAGAAATCTAGATAACATTATGTTGATTTTCTGAATCTGTATTAAAAATCTCATTTTGATCCCCACTGAAACACAGATTTTGTGTTAGCACACTTTCAGTATCCACCATCATACAGCATAAGCAAATGGCAAGTTTTCAATCGAGGTTTATTTTGCTAGCTGCTGTGCTTATATTTCTACAACTTTTTGTGGGTTTTGGTCTTAAAGAACTATGTACAGGTTATTAAAATTTGCAATATCTGAACCTGATTTTCTTTTTTAAGTGTAAAGAATAGGGGAAAAGTTACACAACCAGAAAAAGCCAGCAAACAAGTGAAAACATCCTGCTACATTTTAGATATATTCCAATTTATAGCAGATTGTTCAGAGTCAGAAATTGTCTGGCCAAATTTCAGGTGAAGCAGAGCCCTTCTATAGCTCTAAAATATACCCCAAATCCCATAACAAAAACCTTTAGGAAAAAAACACTCCCACAAAAAGCCCTAAATTTACACATGTACAGTAGTACAGAAAAACCTCCCTGCTTATTTTAGAATGTGAGTGGAGTATGAAAGCTGTAAATACAGCTATTAGCAACTGAGGCTAAGATTATACATATGTAGAATCACACAATATGCTGAATTGGAGGGGACCCATCAGGATCATTAGGTCCAACGCCTGCCCTGCTCTGGACAATCCCCAAGAGTCACACCATGTGCTTGAGTGTTGTCCAAATACTTTTGAACTCTGCCAGGTTTGGTGCCATGACCACTTCCCTAGGGAACCTGTTCCAGGGCCATGACCACCCCTGGGTGAAGAGTCTTTTTCTAATATCCAGCCTAAACCTCCCCTGACACAGCCTCAGGCCATTCTCTTGGGCATATACACAGAGTCATGATAGAAAGCAAATCAAAGATTATATAAACCTAAAAGGCACCTGAAAGAGCAAAACCCTTTTTTAGTTTTGTTGATTTTTTTATTTCATAGCTGTAATCTTGACAGAACCTCTCTACAACAGGATGTCATCACATGCTGTTTTCCACTCTTGGAACTGATTCTCGGTCTTCCCAGGGAAATATTTTCTGCTCTTTTAAAAAACTTACTCCAAGACAAAATCTAATGTCAATCTGCAAGTATTTAATGGAACCCCTCTGTACTGGTGAATACTGAGTGGATTCACTGTCCAAAGACAGAAAATACAGGGTCATTCTCTTAAATATACGTACTACAAAGTGAAGAAAATGCAAGTAACCCATAGGAGGTTACATGTGCCTCACCATTAGAGAAATATCTGGGTAGAATTTGACTCAATTTACTTCGTCAGACAAAAAATTTCAAACTCTCTTGAAGAAGGAAGACAGCATCTTCTGGAAACACGACAACAGGATTTGAAAGCATCAACAACAGCATCACAGAGCTCACCTGTCCTGACTTCCCTGACAAGGCATTCTAAAGGAATCTGTAGCATTTTATGGCTATTCAGGTTAGATTTTCATTTCCACGAACACCAGTAAACGCTCTGCTCCAATTGACATCCACTAAGTTCTGTAGAATCTTTCAAGTTATTATGTAAAAAACACAGTGTAGATGGACAACTAATAGTCAAGAAATTCACAAAGCCTAAAAAAAAATTGTAAATATATTGCTTGCAAATATTTTTGCTTAACTGAGTATTTGCAACATAATACAATGTATTATGTCCTTAACAAAATCTTTAATAGACAAGATTGGAGATATAGAAATAAATCTACCTTTCATTTTATTTTACAGTATGGGCATTTATTTCCATTAGCACAATAAAACTTATAAGATGGAATGATACTATTTATAACAAGTACAAGAGAACAATTCACCTACAAGAATGACTTGGAGGAACAAACCCTAGAGGTCAGTGTAACTCATTCCTTTTCTATGTTCACCATTTGACTTTCCTGCTTAATAAACAGTTCCAGTAAGGATGTTAATAAGGACTGTATTACTTATTACCACTATCCCCCATCTACGAACAACTCCTTCAATATAGGCCATACACAGCCACTGAGGTAACAGAATTTTTCTCACACCTAATCTGAATAGAATTCAATCCAGTGACAGGGAAGTGAAAGGTGCCAGCCACAATTATTCAAGCCTTCAGTTCTGTTAAAAATAATTTGAAAAAATAAATTCTGTGCTATTTTTAAACACTGTGTTGATTCATACTTTAAAGAAAGATTGCACCTAGGATTGTTGATTTTTTTTCTTAACTTACTGATTTCATCACATTTCTGAATATCTATGAACTAAATTTCTTTCACCTCACTAATGAGATCTGCTAGTGGAGTTTCACAGCAGGGGAAAGATCAATATGTCACTGGGAAGAGGTCTGCACAAGAAACGTTTTTCCCCAGCAAAAGAGAATAAGGAATTTCTGCCGATATGATTTCTTCCTACCAGGTGGCAAACATTTTGAACTACTGTTGAGAGCTTTAAATTAATTCAGACACGTTTGGGCAGCAACTGCCTCCATACTCACTGGACAAAATCTCCATTATATCAGACTGCATGAGGCTGGCACATAGTTTTGTTTTTCAAATTATGTCCTACACATGGACTTGATCAACATTAGGCCATCAAATAAGAACCCTAAATGTATATACTTTTACATCACGTATTAGGGATTTTTTGGGGGGGGGGGGATTGCAGAATTTGGAGCATTAACAGAATGTAGCACAATGGTTAATAAGGACAAGAACTGTGTCGTGCCTTGTTCTCATAACTTACTGCCAGAGTACCACAGTCAGCACAAACACTGAAGATATCCCACAACAGGGTAACTTCAAAGAAGTAAAGTTGCTGACAGCAATTTTTGCATTCATTAACAGGCCCTTCCATACTGTCTTGATCTGGGCATTGTGGACAGGGATCTGCAATAGTACCTGTAATGCTATAATCAAAAAAGAAAAAATTATGTCAAGAAATTTCACGTCTTCAAATTCTGCAACACAACAGGTTGTTGCTATCCCAGCTTTTCCACTAGAGAAGATCTGGGCTATTCCAACCAGTAAGCACATCTGTTTCAGTATGCAGCTGCTATGTCTTCAATTGCAGTGTAATGAGATTCCTAAAATGTTTGGTACAGGATGCGTTTCTGATCTTCAGTGTCATTATAAAAGTCTGTTTTTTATGGTGGGAGCAAAAGTATGTTGCTCCCAGCTTAAAAATGTTAAGAACAGCTGTGCTGATGGAAAGCTTGTTGAAAACCTACTGGTGTTGCTGTTGCACAAAAAAGGCGCTGAGCAGTGAATATTCTGACTTCTCTAATGCCTATCTTTAAACTTTGTGTTCACACATCTTTTTAACGCAACAATATTGATACAAAATTTAATTCTATATTCTCCTCCTTCTTTTAGAACTACAGGGTGTTGAGTAAAACATCTGAGCTTCTAGTTACAGAGAAACTGTCAGGTTAAAGGAATTCTTCAAATTACACCAACAAATAACAAGATGAAATCCCACAATTCAAAGCAGACACAAGCTTAAAGAAAGGGGGTGTTTGACCTGAAACAACCTGCCAAGATAAATATCCCAATCTTTCTTGAGGTATTCAGTTCAAAACAATTCCTTTTAAAAATAAACTATGCCAGAAAACAAACAAAACCCACAAAACCCCACAGCTTTTTACTGGATGAAAAAATGATGGCCTGTAATGATGAGAGATTCTTTTTTTGGTTATTTCACTAATGGTTTACAGAGCAAAAGTAGTGCAAAATTCTCAAAGTATACTAAAATCACTGAAATTATAGTCTGGTGAGATTTGCTTAGAAAGCCCTTTACGTAGCTCAGACACCCTTAATATATTTCTAGCTTTATTCCCAAGCTAATTTTAAAAATGCAGACCATGGCTGTGCTGTATTAATGCCAAAATGATTTTTGCCTTTTCTTTTATACCTTTTACACAGCTCTGTGTATCCACAAGTATTAGCATGCATGCTTGTAACCCTTCACTTAGTTTAGTGCTTAGTGTTCTGTAAGTATTCTGCTGGCCTGAGACTGAACACCCCAGAACTGTAGAGCCAAGGAGACCAAAAATTCCTACTATCTCAGGAAGCCAAGGTCTCCTAGCAGGACAGATTCGGTAAACTAGGGGTTAGCCCACCCTAGCCCCATTATTAGACCCCCTTGTTAGATCTGCTAATGTGTAAAGTCTATAACTGGTGTGTGTGATTGAAGGGGTGTGTGCACTGTGACGCTGTCACCTGGTTGAAGTGGATGCATCCAACAGGATCCTGATTAAAATACCAAGGTAATGACCCCCAACCCTCTAACCATGTCTAGCTTCATTTTCCTAACACCAGGACAAAGGTGTCAATATCAGTACATACATATAAGGGCAAAGGACTAAGACATAATTGTTTGAATGACTGCTGCAAAATTGCACCAGAAAAATTGCACATGAAATTTTCCAGGAAAAATGAATGCCCAGACATCTCATAGAGTTTGGGCTGCATGTCCTGTACACCAGCACATCATTAATCAATCAGCACAAGACAGTACAATGAAGCCCCAGTCAAACCAAGCAAGTCAAAAATATACTCTTCTCAGTTCCTTTTCTGGAACAATCTCAATGTTAATTTTAAGTGGAAGGGAGACTATGAATAAATGAAGAACACCTTTTTGCATACCTACAAATAGCAATACACTGTCTAAAATGAGCAAGGAAGTCCAATTTTGGCATGGAATAATGGAAATTTTTAAAAATTTTGATATATCTATCTCAGTACTATCCAGGCTTCTTTTGAGGTTGGTTTTTTTTTTTGTTTGTTTTGTTTTGTTTTGTTTTGGGGTTTTTTTTTTTGTTTGTTTGTTTGGTTTTTTTTTGTGCTGCTTTGTTGTGTTATTTTTTCAACATAATAGATAGAAATTTTAGGGAGTTGAAAATTAAAAGGAAAGTATCTATTCAGTAAATAGTCAGTAGGCTTCATCTTTTAAAAAGTTATTTAAGCTTGATAAGCTGCTTCTACTTAGCAGTTTAGAAATACAGCACATTAATTCAGAGTTCTGAAATAAAATATCCAAGACCGCAAAAAAGGGCCATCATCTTATTCATCTGCAAAATGGCATCTTTGTTGCCAGATTAATGACTTCTATACTTTTTGTTTCTGAAAGAGAATTTCCTCTTGTTGTTTTGTTTTCTTTTTCCTACTGCATCCTAAAAGTTTATCATTCTGACCCTAACCATTTAGAGTTAGATAAATCTTTTACTTCCTCTCCCCTCATACCCCAACAAATAAATGGAACAGAAAATGAGGTCATTCATCACAGTGAGATAAAATCAGAAAGTTGACTGGAGAAACGAAACTCCGTTTCTTAGTAAACATGTAGTATCCTTAAATCATATGCCCTTAAGTACTATGAAGATGCCAAAAATGTATAAGCCTCTTACTATTTTTTTTAATACCTGGAGAATAGATAATGCCAGGGCAGAGCTGATTTGCAGGGAGGAAAAGCAATAAAAAATTGGACTCTACTCAGTCTTGCTCGGCCTGAATACAATAGATTGTTTTATCAACTCTTTTACAAATTCCCATTTAGTTGTGCTATGTGTTTTATGGTAATATTTGCAAGGTAACCATGGGCTTTTCTTTGAGTAAAGGAAAACTGAAGAATGACTACAAAACAAAACAGTTTTGGACAGAGGAATTTTTTTACGTTGATGGATTTGAGTTGTGAAAAGAAAAATTCATGCAGTTATTAATGAGCTTTGGGGATTGTTCTTTGTCAGCCTTCGGAGAAAAAATGTGCATGTTTTCATTATTTTAGGTAATCTCTTCCTGCAGTTCTTCAGTCCCACAGAGCATTTCAAAAACTTGTACAGTTAATGGTGACAGTCTGATAGACAAAAGGAGTTCAGAAAAGAGCCACTAAAGCTGAAACGTGTATTACAAAAAGACCTGTTTGTTCTATTAAGATAAATAAATTGGTCCCAATTTCAGAACACTGTTTAAATATGGATATATAAATTAGAGAGCAACCAGGCAGTTAAAAAGACAAAATTAATGACATTGTTGAAAAGATATACTATTTATTTTAAAAAAAAAGAAAAACAAATCAGATTCAATAGAGTTAGCAAAGTCAGTCCCAAGATTTTTCTTTTTTTAAATTGAAAGTGTAAAGCTTTTGGATTCTTACCCTTTCAGAGACTGGATACAGAATTTCAAGGAAGAGAAAACTTCTGCTAGCTTTTCAAAATAAAGGTATTAATAGCTATTCATTGTCAAGTTGCAATACTTACTTTCCCTTTTCTATTGACCCACTATTTAACTGAAAAGTTATACATCTTTAATGAAGTTTTTTTCAAGTCATGTCCCTACAGAAGATATTACGCATGACTTACATTTATGCCCTGGAGCTTCTGGGCCTCTCATCCCTCTCATCCCTTTTTGAACTACCAGCTGCCTATTTCCAAGCAGAATGTAGCAAATCCAATAAAGACTTGCTGTAATTTTGCTTCTATTATGGGTTAACACAAAAGTAAACTATGGAAAAGAGATTCTGCACCCTTATACAGTGAGATCTCACATTAGATACGAACTGCTGAAATCTTCAATTTTGTTCCAGTAAAACTGGACTAAACAAACTTTTTGTTCTTTCATTCAAATACCTCTTTTGTTTTGAGGAGGAGGAAAGTGGAAATTTTAAAATTATCTCCATGAGTTTCAGGGATGGTCATATTGTCTGGTGTGGGTGCAGAGGGGGCACTCACTCTCCAGTCCCTGCAAGGCCACGTCCCCCTTTGTGACCCTTTTGTGCAGCCTGACAAGCACAGCACTCTGCACACTTGTATAGGAGGCTACCGTCCCTGGTGAGAACCACAGGGGTGACCCTCACAACCTCTGCATCTACAGATAAAGAAATCCTAAGCTAAAATACCTTCTTTGAACCTACCTACCTCTGCCTGCTCGCAGCTCTAGCTCACCCATTACCCCCTCCCTGCAGCTCTCTGGCACGGCAAGGGCCTTCCTGCTGGGCTACCCGCTGGGATTGGGATGCAGCTGCCCTTACCTGGAGCGAACACCATGGTGCCGCCCGGGCAGCACGGCTCAGCACCTGGGACGGCTCCCGGTCTCGCTGGGATCAGCACCTCGGACGGCTCCCGGTCTCGCTGGGATCAGCACCTCGGACGGCTCCCGATCCCGCTGGGATCAGCACCTCGGACGGCTCCCGGCCCTGCTGGAGCAGCACCACGGACAGTACCGGGCCCCGATGGATCAGCACCACGGACAGTACCCGGCCCCGATGGAGCAGCACCTCGGACGGCTCCCGGCCCTGCTGGATCAGCACCACGGACAGTGCCCGGCCCCGCTAAATCAGCACCTCGGACAGCGCCTGTCCCGCCCGGCTCAGCACCACGGGC
>JAHLSL010000019.1:12353164-12368767 GCA_025920805.1 Petroica traversi
GGCGGAGGCGGCCGCGGTCCCTCCCTCCACAATGCGGCGGGGCGGGGAGGGGGCCGGAGCGCCCGCACGGACACGCACACACACACACACACACACACACACACACGCACGCACACGCTCTCTGTCTCTCTGCCAGGGAACCATCACTGCCATAACTCCTTGCCCTGCATTGACAGCAGGGGGAAGGGCAAAAAGGAGAAAGGCAACAGCGATCTGCCCGGCAGGGAGACTGGCTAATTGCTCCTAATTATCTCTCGACAACAGTCCCGCTGCCTGACATTTTGGGGTGCGCTGCTTTCACTGCAAGCTGACAGCACTGGTAATAGGCTCCAGTGACACTGTACTTTGTCACAGAATTTTCACTTCCAAAAGCTCAAATGCTGAGGAATTTATACTCTGATTTCACAGGCCTGTTAACCCAGCTGTACCCAAAAGCAGCACTTTAGGAGTCAACATGAATATTTCGGCATAGAAAAGATGACATCCAGGCAAATAGGTAAAGAAAACAATAGATAGCAATAAAGGAAAGATGATGAGGGCCAACAGCAAAGACTACTTAAAATTCCCACCATCTCCTATGTTTCAGATTTAATTTGCTTTTTTTTTGGTAGAACCCATACTCAGATTTCCTGTGGACCCTGAACTGCTACAGCCCAAGTGAGAAATACACAGCCAGATGGGACAAGATTTACAAAAACTAACTCTCCATTTAAGTCTAACTTGCAAGAGGGATTTTGAAAAACATTATCAGTGCAAAATTTAGCAAGTACATTTTTGAAAAATTTGCATAAATGTTTTCATGTAAATATTTGCAATATGAAATACATTTTCCAACCACATTTTCATAATCTAAGATATTCTCACAGGCTTATTTCATTCTTTTCATAGTCAAACATTTCACAAACACAGAATTCTCCAATTAACCTGGGATACTTGAAGTCTCAAAATAAGGCCTTATTCTTAAAATACAGGTACAGAAAATTACTGACCTCCTTAAATAATATTACTTATATACATCAGCAAGAACTCAAGAGTGGCATCATTGTCAAAGTCAAACTAATCATCTGGTTGTGGGGGTTTTTTTGGTTTTTTTTTAATAGTGTGTAACATCCTTTGGAATGCCTTCCAGATTTATCTTCACTTACCATTTCTAGTATCCAGTTTCTTGCAAAGGGATACACCTTTTATTCCCCTTAGCAATTTCAGCTTCTTTATTGCCATTTGTACCCCTCTTCTGTCTTATATTTCAGGGATTCAGTTTCATCTCTCTCAGATGGTAACTCAATTAATGAACATAAATATACCCCTGGTTGCTCAGGAATGGTGTTTCCTTTAAAAATGTGACTTCAAAAATCTTTATTCTAACCTTTCCTCGCCTATTATTATTCTCATTACCTTAAGCATGGGAACTAACAGGGTACATAAGAACTCAATTAAAAGAATTTCTAGTAAAAGTATCTCACACAAAATACAGAAATTAATGCAGTCAGCAATA
The DNA here is from genome assembly GCA_025920805.1 of Petroica traversi. Classification (NCBI taxonomy): domain Eukaryota; kingdom Metazoa; phylum Chordata; class Aves; order Passeriformes; family Petroicidae; genus Petroica; species Petroica traversi. The sequence goes on from JAHLSL010000019.1 coordinate 12,354,660, forward strand.
TCCAGCATTCTTAAGAGAAACCCCATAATCTTTAGAAAATCATAATTGATCCAAAGTTTGGAAAAACTGCAACAAAACTTACACTGGTATTTTTATGATATATCTGTTATGTGGACTTAATGCTTGATTCGTGTTTTCAATTGAGAGTTATCCATCATAATAAACAGGTATTAAAGTACTTCTAAAAAAAAATTTTGGATGAAATTCTAGTACATACATTCTCAAAAGAAATATATGGATTTTCCAAGGGATTGTGTTTTGAGATGGTGGAGCAGCTTGCTAAAAGATTTTCAAAACAATAAACATGATTCAGTGATATCCAAGTCTGTAAGTACCATGTAAAATCTAGGTGGGTATATGCAACTTGGTAACAGAACCCTCACCATTCTGGTGAAAGAATACAGTTCATTAACAATAAAATTAATGAACATCTTTCTGTAACTGTTATCTGTATTTAATCTGATAAGTAACTCAAACCAGTCACATTTTATTTGAGAGTTTTCAGTTTTCTTGCTCAAATTAAAAGCTAACAGCAAGTACTGTTTTCTGCAAGAGGAAAAAATGTTAACAAAAAGCTTTCTGAGCTTTTTTTTTGGTCATAAAATTAATTTCTTAATTTTGGATTGGGTCACAAGTTCAAATGCACCCAAAAAAATCACTGAAATAATTGCACAAAGGTCTGTAGTAAACTGTCACCTAAAAAAAAAAAAAAAGTGCAGTAAATGCAGTACAAACACCTAAACTACTATTTTTTTTTTCATTCAACTTCAGATAAGTGGAAAACAACACTAATTATGCCCACTTATATAGAAAAATCCCCTGAGAAGGAAGGACATTGATAAAAGGGAGATGATACCATTAAAATACAATACATTTAAAGATGTTCCATCAATTTATATGAAATAGGAAGCATGAAAACACAAAAACATATGTTTATATTTTTATCAGTAATTATACAGTCCCTGCCTTGTGTATCATTTAAATTCTTAATGTTTAAGTGAGGAGTTGCTGATTTCCATTCCATAACATCAGTGGATGTAAAAATTCTTTGGCCTGTATCTTTAAATACAATTTTGAAGAAGTCTTGGCTTATTTATAAAGTTCTTTGTTAAAAACTTTAATGTTTTTTTAACAGACAGCTAACATTTTTAGACAGTTACAAAAATCAAGTTGACTGATGTCACTTTAAATCATCCATGGTATTCATACTTCTGTGGATTTAGATCTGAAGCCCTTTATTCTAATGGAGCTGAGAACAATTATTTGGTCACATAGGTTCAGAAGCTTTGTAAATATCTATTCAGGGAGTTGATGTGTCCACCTGGTGATGTGCAGGGTCTCAATGTTTTGTTAACTAGAATGTACAGCTAACATTTTACAGGTAATATTTTAAACTCTTTCCTGAAAGAATCATTCAGAACGAATCACCTAAACATAAATGAACACATTTTATAATAAAATTTGTATAAAGGGGTAACCAAGATTTCACATTTTACATCAAATGCCAGTATTATATTTTGTAAAATGTGTTTTTTTCCCAAACTTTGAAAACTATCTCTGAGACTTTTTTATTTCCTCCCACACTTACACATTAATAATCTAATCCAGCTTTTTGGGAAGGAAAATTAATATGATTAGGAAGCTGCTGGAACTATTTGATGTCTTTTGCTAAATTCGGTAAGATCATAATGGTCTTCAAAAAGTGATTACAGTCACTATAATCTTATGGTCAAGCTTAACATTAAAATCTTTACTAGATTTTACTAGATGCAATCTATTACATCTGAAACTGCAAGAAAATTGTGACTGTGTCAGCAAGAAATATCTAAACATTTGATGAGTATTTGAAATGTCAAATTGCAATCTGTACAGCAGAGATCACAATAGTCAGGATCCTAGATTTAGAAATCTAACATTTAATAGCTCTCTGATTAATATACCTCTAACAGACAGAAGGAGAGAATAAACAGAGAAGGTAGAAAAGAAAAATAAAAATGGGCACAAGAGCCATTCTCCTGAAAAAAATAAATGAAAATCCAGTTACCTTTCCTTGAGGGCTTCAGAAGAATAACAGTGCACAGATTTCCAGAAGCCAAAGAGATGACACCTTAAAAGACAGAAGTAACAACATGCAACATTTCCCAAGACAGTAATAAGTGGATATCATTAAAGATAAGTGTGGCCAATAGTATTTTAATTCATTGGTCTATTCATTTTTCTTAATTAATCAGATAAACTACGTAGTAGTCCAGGGCTGTGATTTATAAATATGAATAAATTTCAGACAGAGTATAAGAAAAATAGCTCTACAGTTTGGGGGTGGTTTTTTCTTTTGTTTGTTGGGGTTCTTTAAAGTATCACAAAGACGCATCCACCCCAAGACTTCTCACAGCCTGTAAAGATATCCCAAAAGACCGACATCCATCTAGGAAATATTTCTAGCTGATTATATCACCAACATCAGAATGCCTTGTACCAATTAATGATTATCTTCCAACAGTCCCATATAGATAGAAGTCAAAATTTAAGAAGTAGAATCCAAAACAAAAGCCAATCAACAAGAAACAAAGACCTAGATAAACTCAAGTGGTTTAAATAAAAGGTTCAATGACTCACCTGAAACATTACTACTTATACAGGTGTGCAGTGGAGAGCCAAACTAATCTCTGCTCCCACCTGCCACACCACTGCTGGCTGTCAGACGAACGAGTCACAGTCCAAAATTTAGAGTCTTTCTATCACACATAAATTCATATCACACATAACAGCAAGGAATTCAGCCTAATGAAGTCCTTGGCTAATGACTCTGGATCTAGCAGAGACACTGTGAAACATAGGTAGAGGTTTTAAAGGACCTCGCACACAACCACTGTCTCCTGACATGGATCAGGCCATACCATTCTGCACCATTTTGAAAATGCACAGGATGCGTTGGGAATTGCCTTCAAGTGAAATTCTCATCTTCAAACCTTTTCTGTTCCTATCAGAACAACATTTGTTACACTAAAAATGAATATTTTTTGTATGTGCCTTTCTCTTTTCTATAAAAATTATTTTAAGATGCTGATCACGCCACAGCTCATTGGTGTAACTTGACACACAAATCATAAAATTAGGCATTTGCTCAAGTTTTCAAGGAACTTAAAAGGAGAGAAGCCATTATGACCATGGCAAAACAGCTAGCCAATGAGCTAAGGAGAAGAAAAGTCAACTTTAGAATGAATGAAGATAATTCCAAACTTACAAAAAATTACAATTAGTGTCTTCAATCAATCAGTTATACATCTTGATAATGTAAACAACATAGATATTAAACCACACACTTACTTTAATGCTCAAAGAAAAGAAAAAAGGTATGCAAAATGTAAATACCAAAGTCATAATTTGAATGTGCTACTAAATAACTCAGAATGTTCAAAAAGTGAGAATGGGAAATTATGCTGAATTTCAGCAATAAGAAATACAAATGGTAAATACACAATGCAGCCTCCTAACTTGTCCTATAAAGTCAAAAGAATGGGGATTTCATCATGTGTGGCTAAAAATTAAGCAATGTGGAGAAATAAGATAAATATATGAATTTTAAATAAAGTTTGAAAACACCAATTTTTATATGAAAGAAAGGATTTAAAAGAGTAGAGTTCTAAAACTTGGAATTAGGTTAGCAAGAGTCTCAGAGCATAATCCATGTCCATCGGAAAATTATCTATCTTAGGACAATCCAACACTGGTAGAATTTATCACATCCATCAAATCAGAGCTCCCGTCTGACTCAATTTAATCTGTCCTTGTAACAATGGGAAATCAAAAAGGAAGTCACACAACTGGATAAAAGTTAATTACTGAAATGGAAAATGGAACCTGTGCTTCATATTGAAAACATTGACTAACACTCTTAAAATAGGTAATTGTTCACTTCAATTAAAACATTTGTGTCTGACACACCTCTGTATGATGGCAGCAATGACATTTTAAAGTAAGTGTTTCTCATATATTTCAGGGTTGCTTTTTTTTTTGCAGACTGAATTGTAAAACTTGAGCAAAAGCAAACCTGTCAGGCTCTATAAAAATTATAAATTTTAATTATTACAAGAATTGTAGATAATTGTTAATCTAGTAAACAAGCCCAGTTATATTCAGACCTTTATCTCCTCTGAAATACAAAAGGGTAGAGCTGCTCACTCCTTCTTTCCAAATGGACAGTTGAATTCTTCTCCCATATTTGATGTCAGATAAAGAAATTCAGAAACACAATTAGAATACACATATACATATGTTTTTTAAAATCAACTCTTTCCAATACAAGCAGTCAAAGAGATCTTACTGCTTTTCACAGGTTTGAGAATTCCTGTACAGTCCTGAAAAGTTAAAGATTGAAACCTTACACCAGCCTAACAAAGTTTATGTCTCCATATCCTGGTATAAGTCCTATTTTATACTTTGAGAGCAAGAAAATAGTGGCCATGTTTTTACTCTTATGGGAGAATTTGGACGCATTAGTAAAATAACAAAATCAGTCATAGCTGTAATAAGGCACCTTGTAAAAAGAAAACATTCAAATGCTATAACTTAAAATGGGAAAAAAAAAAATCTTGTTAAAAGCATAGAGAACCATGAGAAATATCAGAGAACAGAACTCATTTCCAGGAAAGAACTTCACACTGAAAGAAAGCAACTCTTAACAAGGAATGCCTTCTGGAGCTTCAGCTACACAATTTAAGAATTACATTCAAAACTCATTAATGTCAAGTACCAAGTGGAAATGTAAGAAAACCTACAATTTTTATATCCAGGCCTTTAAATGGATTCATATTTATACGTGGAAATAAATCAAAATCACTCATTTGAAAACATTAGGTTTGCCAAAGAACCCTAAACTCAAAAGGCAGAAAAATAAATTATGCTAAAATCAGTCTAGCTGACATCACTTAATGAAATACAGAATCTATCCCTATACTTTGGATTTCTATTTTGTGCATTAACTAAAATGAGTGATTTTTTTTACCCAGCCAAGTATCTAAAACAGATCTAAAATATATGTAAATAACTATGAAGAGAATATTTACTTCTAATACTTGAAAATATTAACTTATGTTGAAAAAATATTTTTTCATCCATTTGGGATTCCAGATTTGTCCTTCAGTGAATTAAATACTGATTACCTTTTATTAACTCTTTTCTCCTTAACTTGAGCTATTTGCCACCATTCAAGGCTGTGTAGAACTGTTGGATAAGAGGCAAACAGGATCAGATTAATTTAAGCAATAAAAAAAAGAAAGTGAATAAAAAACCCCTCAACTTTAACCCCCAAATTCCATTCTCCTGAAAAAGAAGAAATTACACACACAGATCGCTCTCTACAAAATTCCACAAGTCTACCAGCAGTGGCTGTTGCAAAGAAATGGTGTCTGATCCCTTCTGTTGCCTGGCTACTTCTCACAAACACTGTGCAACACGTGCTGTGTTCATCGCCTTGTATTTAATGTGGTACCAAAGTTGGGCAAGTCCTGCTCTGTTCCTCCTCCTAATTCCAGCAATGTGCTCCTGCCACTTACTTTGGATCAAACCTAATGAATTGGTTCGACAAGGTAGGCCAATTTAAAACTAACTCACTTAAACACTGAATTGTTTCTTATGTAAGGTCACTCCACTGGCTTATTCTAAAGCCACAAAAGCCACTAAATCTGAGGCAAACAAGAGGAAGGAAGCAGGTACAAAAGGTAACAGCAAGAAAGGAAAGGAGAAAATGAGATTATCCCTTTTAGGAACAGTTTGCAGTTTCACTATGGCAGTTAAAAGAGCAGTTTTGTCTCAGGAGGCAGCTCCACACTAACTTAAGCTGCTCCAAACTGAAGCTGCTCTTCCACTGACCCTAGTGGAAGCACTACCAGTGGAACTCCAATCTCCTGTCTGAGCAACTTGCAATGCCACTGCAGTGCTTTGTTCCTGTAAGCACTGCTTGTGGTACCCTCTACTCTGGAAAAAAAAGGATTTTTATTAGTGAAGAATAAAAACTTAGATGCAGGGAAGCTTGTTCTTACAATATTTTAAATAACAAAAATACTCCATGTTGCTTGCATATACAGATTACTTAAAGGTATAGACAAGTCATTGGGAAGAGGTCAGAAATTGCAAGTTGAAGCATTGTAGGGTTTGGGTGGTCTTGGTTATCGCTTTTAAAAGAATGGATTTACCTCAGAAAATACATTTCGCTAAACGTAAGAAAAACTTTCATGCTTTGGCAGAAAAAGTTAAAAAAAGCTCTCTTGTTTTAATGATTTCATAAAGAAGATCTATATTAAATGCATCATACCTACGAATTTATTTTAATTCTGACTGAAAATACAACTTTTAATCTAATTATTGCATAATATGTAGCACGTAGTTACTGCCTTTTATACTTCTTTAAAACGGCTCAGTATTATCAAAAAGAAAATACATTTGGAATTTTGATTCAGTAAGAATCTAATTTCTTGTTAATACCACTTGTTTTACAAACTCATGCTCTCAAACAACAGACCTACAAAAAATTATGGAAGGAATTTGAGATACAGGTATCCAGAAGTTGTGCTTCGGCCATGGTTTTTGATACCCATGTACCAAACAGATCAGATGTAGAACATTTTTATTCATATGGTCCACATGTGTTTCGGGTTTACCTATGAAAAATCAGATGTTTAGCTACTGAATAGTAGAAGTACCAGTAAACTCAGAAATGTGTATTAACCAGATTAAAAAATATTATTTCTATTTTAAAGAGATGCAGCACTGTTCATATTGGAACCACTGAAGTTCACCAAGTTTCAGAGTTCTATAAATAGCTAAATGAGAAGGGCATGCAAATAAAAATAATATAGAAGGACAGTGGAAAGATAAACACTGAACAGCATATCAATACCATGTAAATGAGTATTTTTAGCTATTCTGTTATTTCAGATTTTTCGCATGAGATTTAAAAATACTTCCTGAGAATAGGTGTCTCAACTCTTATGACACACATTTAACAAATCTATTAATGGAAATCCTCCATCTGTTCTGAAATGAGTAAGAATGTTACTATAATTGTTTTAGATCTATATGAAGACAAATGACAGACCAACTGCTGTAATGGAATTTTTAATGAAATATGCACATTTCTGGCTGACTGGGCACACGACTGTGATCTAAAGACTAACTGAAAAAGATGAAAAGTCCTTAGATCCTTTTAGGCAGAATTATCCTGTTCTGTACCTATGTGTAATTGTTTACATTCAGAAAAGTCTATTGCAAGCAGTAGATGTAGTCACTTTCATAAATGCTTTGTCTTCTCTGTAACACTAGAGATGTCTGTATAAAAAGAATACTTAATAAAAGATAATCTGCCACTAAAAGTATAGTCTAACCTTAGGGTAGGCTTTCTGATATCATCTGATATTTTATTCTGTATTCCACACAACTCTATTAATTTTAAGTTTCCTTAATGGAATCATGAAAGCAATCTCTGTTAGAAAACTGAGCCTGTAGCTTCAAAAGAACTCATTTGACTACTTATATGGCAAGATTTTGAGGAGTGTTTAGTACTCTCTAGCTTACTGGAACAAATAGATGCTGACCTCAAACTTTTGCTCCTGAGCATTAAAACAACCTTTAAAACTCTGATCACCAGGTCTAAACCTCTCTAAAAGATTAAAAGAGAAAAACAAACTCACAATTGTGAGTTGTTTCTTCATTTTCCTATATTTTTAAAAATATTGATAAGAATAATATGCAAAAGAAGGGTTGGAGAGTAGAGAAGGGCTGAAAGGTATTCTTTCCCAAACTTTTAGTTTTCCAACTGAGTTGTGCCAAATAATCACCAGCATACCCACGGCTAATATGATTAGGATGAGAAATTAAGCAGATACCGCATTTCAAAATGTGTTATTTTTGTTCCTTTTTCTCTTAAAAAAATCCAAACAAAAAACCTTCTAAGGAATATTTGACTAGTCTGGCCCAAATAGAGCCAACAGCAAAATTTCCATTAATTGGCCAGAATCTCATCCACTGTCTCAAAAAGAAGTTGCCATCTTTGTCAAAGCAAAAATAAAAATGTGCCCATTCCTCAGTCAACACAACCCATAGCTTACAGTTTATCATGCTGCAAAACCTCATTGGCTTGTAGCTGACTCATACTTGCTTTTGTACAAGTCTTGTGGCACAGTCAGGAGAGAGATAGGAGCAGTAGTATTTTAAGATGCAGATAAATTTACCTGAATTTCAGAGACACCCCCTCAATATATAGGCTAACATTCCTTCAGGATATACAGATTACTTTAGAACACATTATGTACAGTTAAGGATACCTCTGTGCCCCTACACTTGTAACTTTTACAGCTATAAGCTGTAACAAAAGCAGAATTTACTCTGATGTAACACACAATGTTATCACACTTTCAGCTGTGAGTCTTCTAATGCCAGCCTCCTTTTCTACAACCATTTCAAATTCACAAACTGACTACTTGTGCTCAAAAGTCAGGGGCAATTTTCTTTAACTGTAATACTGGAGTTCTGTCTTTTCACTCAAGTGTCTGCTGTCCCAGTAAGCTCCATTTTCATTTATTACTTAAAAAAAAATAAATCCCAGTGAAGCTCTTCTTGAGAGATTACTTAGCACCTCAGCTTCAAAGCAGAATTAACCATATTTAAACCATTCCTAATAGTTGTTTGTCTAACCAATTCCTGAAGGTCACCACTAGTGGAGATTGCAGTACCTCCCCAGGCATTCAGTTTCAGTAATTCATTATTAAATCCTTTTTTTTTCCCCTATCATAATTGTTTACTGCTGTAATTCAAGCTCGTGGCTTCTTGCATTCTTCATAGCAGACCTCGAGAAAATTTACTTTCTTCACACTTTACACTTTTGAACTCTTACCACAACAGATCTGTTTTGTACAGTCTTATCAATCCCAATTTACCTAGGAAGAAGTGCACACAATTTCAGATAAGAAAACATAGCAAGACTAATATATTTAGAAAAAAAAAAAAGTAGATCCTATTTTGGACCTACTATCTTTATATCTATGATCATATACAGTAAAACATTTTAACAATGGTCATTTATCATGTTCCTCAAGAGAACCAATAAAATGCAATGAATACACATCCTCTGATGTTGCACAGGTACAAAATGTATAGTTTGTTTACAAACTAATATTACTGAATGTAAAATGAAGCAACATTTTAAAAAAATATATTGGTAAAGGTCCAAAGTTTACATTTCTAAAATATTAAGGTCGCGTTTTATTTACAGACCAGCGTTGGAACAATTACTGGCATTTTAAGATAACTGCTTAACCTGATGAATACATGAATAAAATGAAGCTGTAAAAAAAAAAAAACCTCAACCAAATAAAAACCCCTCAATAATTGAAGTTCCATATAACAGTTCCAAAAACACTATTTAAAATTTCTATTCAGAAAAGCAAGATGTGATCTACCACACAGTAACTTATCAGAAACTGGTCTAACACTTTGATATGCTACAGGTATCGCAAGTGACCAATGTTACCAACTATGTGCCCAAGAGTGTTTCTTTTGTCCATTCCAACTTCAAATGAAGTTTTCACAACAGTTGTAGTATTTACAAATTTAAAATAAAGGCTCAATATACCTTTGGATTACACTGCCACTGATCTTGTGTCTTCTCTTGATGACTACAAGTAGCAGACTGCAATCCAAAGACCACTTATTCTGTTGACTCTGTGAGTGAACTATTGTTATTGGCATGTACCTCAGCTGGTCTTAAAAAAAATAGACTAAGCAATTGACTAATAGCAAACACTCCCCCAAGATCAATTATGACAGAACTCACTCACTGGAGTCTCCCTCTTGACAAGGGAAGGTGTGTCAAACGGTGGAAGCTTTGAAACTCGAACAGGACCTATGAGCTGGTGTGACCAGCCATGACACAAACCCCAGTGAAGCCCTGCGGGCTGGTATGTGACACCCACGGCTGCAGTTTGGGCAGTCTGGCAGTGACACCTGGTCACCTGCTGGTGCAGATGCTCCTCTGCTTTCACTGTGCTAGGTTAGGTAACCTGAAAGATGCATTTTGAAAAACCATCTCAGGCTGTATTAGCTTTTACTGATTTCTACTGGGTTTGAGTAAGGAACATGTCTCCTCTATGCTGCACCTTTTTTCCATTGCAGCCCAGTCCCGTCTCTGGGGCCCTGCATAAAAGTGTGAACATAAAAACAAAAGGGGCAGATATTTTTGCCCACAGAAGGGACTGGTGAACGCCATGACATTTCTGCTTTGCCAGTCAGAATCCCCGTGAATAATGCAGTTTTTTCAAGAATTCAAATATTTCATTAAAACTTGCCACCATTATCAAAATAGGAGGATATCTGACAGAACGGACTAAGAAGCAATTTAATTCTGATCACCATCCTCCTTTACACTCTTTTGTACCAACCTACATTAGGTGAAAAAAGGAGGAATTAAAAACCTTAGGGACTCAATGTATGCTTCTCAAAAAACTGTAGGTATAACACCTCAGAATTACAAAAACCAAATCCTTTCTTTGCATGTTTGTGATTTTTGAGATCTCAGTATTTTCAAACGTAACTCACTGATTCTCACTGATTGCAATGTTTACATCATATTCAGCATTCTATACTGGATTAAGCAAAGTATCGGCCAGTGATGATCCCTGTTTTATAGAGAACTTGATCACATTCTTGAATTAAAGCAGTTATTAGTGCATTATACTGCTAAGGACAACGCAACTGTTTCACATTCTAAGAGTACCCATCTCTGAAATGTTTAAGATACCTAACCAAGCAGTGCTATGCATTCCTATGTAACATTCAAATCCTCTAAAAATATGCTTTTTTGAAAAGATTCTCAGTCTAAATGTATACCAACAACAGATTTTGTTCCATGTAATTTCTTGTATTATTTCTGATAAAGTTCCTGTTTAGTTTTTAACTACAGGCTATAGTTTCTAATTGCTGCTCTGCCTCAGCAGCCATGGCTGCTGCCTGTAACTGTTCTGTTTCACTCTGGATGGAATTGGCTGCTGTAACTTGCTTTCTTTCACTGTGCATATTGTTTTCATGCCTTTTTAGGTCAGACGCCTTAGCAAATGCTTTCGTGCAGGAACTGCAGACAAAAGGTTTCTCTCCTCGGTGCCTTCTTTCATGGTCTTTCAGGTGGGACTTGTGCTTGAAAGCTTTATCACACATATGGCATGCAAACGGCCTCTCATTACTGTGAACTCTTTCATGCTTTTTTAGATCTGGTGCACGAATAAAAGACTTTCCACACACCTCGCAACTGTAAGGCTTGTAACCCGTGTGTATTTTCAAGTGTTCTTTCAAATGAGCCTGCGTGGTAAAGCCCTTTGTACACATTTCACAAACAAATGGTCTGTCTGCAGTGTGTAGTTTTTCATGTTTTCTCAAACGCGCTTCATCAGAAAAGGTCTTGCCACAAGCCTGACATACAATGTGTTCCCTGTGACCGTAAAGCAGGTACTCAAACTTCATATCCCCGGCTGCTGTGGTCCAGCCTGGTGTCTGTTCATCTTTCACTTCACTTATGCCATCATTAAATGTGAGTGCCTGAGGGGTCTGAGATCCTAAGTCTTTAGATTCCGTTGTTTCCATAGGCTCTACTTCTTGGCCATAGCAGTTTACTTTTCGAACTTCTTCACTTCCCAACTCTTTCAGAATTGCCTCTTGCACTCTCAGGGTAGTGGTCGGTGATTTACCATCTTCCTGACTTGGGGGAGTGCCTTCCACTGTCACATCTGATGGACTGTCATCATGATCTCCAATCTCTTCCACTTCATCATCTTGGGCATCATTGGGTTCCCCAATAGAACGGTTCATTTTTAGACAGTACTTGCTCTTGGACTGTGTGTTTTCTTCAGGACTAGATACATCACGTTTTTGAGAGCAGAGTTTATCAAGAAACCGAATACCCAGGATCTGGCCTGAAGACATCATCAAGTTTACATCCTCTTTTTTAACAGAAATCTTCGCAGTATACATGTAATTGAGAACTTCCTCAAAAATATCAGAACGAAGGAAATCTATTTCTATTACTGATGAACTATCAACTTCAAGTTTTTTGAAAAGTTTTTTTGAAGTAGGTACTGCAGGCAGCAAGCACGCACCTATGGGCTCTGAACTTAACATCTTCAACCACAATAGCGATGTCACAAAATTCTCCTTCCAAACGCTGTTCATTCAATGTTTTCAGGAACACAGTTTTGTGATCGTCGTCATTATATTTAATGGTTTCAGACATACTGATGAAAAACTCCTGTAAATTAACAGGAAAATTTGGAACTTTTATAAAGCAGTCTAAATCACAAAATCTCAAGAGATGAAGTAATTTACATAATTTTTTAAAATTATTTTTGCGTAAAATGACCAGAAAAAGCCTTTTAGACTCTAAATGCATTACTCTGAAACTGATTTTAAAATTGTGAATGTATAAAGGTCTTTTGTTAGATTATACAATTTACAAGTATTCAAATCTTTATATTTTCAGTTATATAAAATTGAAAACTTACTCCATGGAACTGCAATTTTCAGTAAATGTATGAACCAACTCATAAGTCATTACTACTGCTAAAGGAAATGTTAACACTAAAAAACACTTTAAAACTAAATTTGAAATATCAAATATAAACCTTACCATGAACAATGCAGGAAGTTTTCTGAGCAAATGATTATTAAATTAATTCTCAGAACTGGCCACCTTCAGCCTGAAAGACAGGAAGATAACAACATTTCAAGAAATGATAAGATCTATTCCAAAAATTGTCTTAAACTTGGATGTTAAAACACAGCATTTTCAATTATTTATACTTAAATAAAATACACTCTTAAAAAATCCAGTTATTTTTTCAGTGATGCTGCAGACAACTGAATAAACCATGTGTTTACTTCCTAATGCCTACTGTACTTCCCTGGTTCCACTTTCCTGCGACTTAACTTTGCACTAAATCTAAAGGTGAGAAAAACCTCCCCAGGAATGATCACAAGTAACCAACCCATCAAGAAGGTGATCAGTCTTCTGCTGAACCAGAGAGCTGAGCAAGCCTAGAAGGTCTGGCAAGCAGACCAAGCATCCCAAAGGACAGCAGACCAGGGTCAGGGATGGATGCACATCCGGGACCAGGGAAAGAGACACGTGTACCAGATTTCCAAACTATGGAGATACCAGAAAACAGAAGGATAATGCAAGGCACATAGTTTCAAATTATTCAATCCCAACAGACATCTGATTGTGCCGAAGCGGGAAACACAGCGGAGAGAAATTTACTACTTGATTTGGAACAAATCCTGTGCCACCTGGCACAGATCTGCTGGGAATTTGTTCCCTAAATTCTAATTTATCCTTAACCATATATGAAACAGAAGCAGATGACCTGTATGATGATAGATTTGCAACTACCACTCTTGATGTTGTGTTTCAAATGAGAACACCTAGCTCCCTACAAATACCTCTGCAGGTCTCGCATCTCCACTGAAGTGTCCTTGGATACACAGAAAAATAAATAAATTTTTAAGAAGTAAAGAAAGGACAGTCAAAATTCTTTTCTTAGTCCTAAATTATCGAATTTTAAGACAGACAGATAGTAAGTCTGTAAATATTTGAAATATACAAAAGGAATCAAAATGGAAAAGCAATATTGTATATATTTCTGGGCCGTCCGGTTCTACTGGTCCAGGAAAATCCATCAGGCCAGCACTGAAGATGGCAGGACAAAAAACTATTTCAACGGGATGCTTTAAGAGTTCTTTGCAAGATGGGGAAAATGCTTTCTTTTTAAGTAAGCAGCAAAATGTTACTGCTGATAATCTAGCAGCAACTGCACTGTCCTGTTGCTAAACAGTGTGCAATTTTGCTGCAGTTCTGCCGACACTAAGAGAGAAATAATTATAAAAGTAACCGGCTGAAAACAGGGCTGCGGAGTACACAGGGGTGTGTAACTGGCAAAGAACGAAGTCAGTCTGGGCAGGCACTTGCCCAGAGCGTTTCCAGCTCTGATTTAAGAAAGCTCTGGTTACTTATTCCACTGGGGCAACTCCGATTTATTCCTCCGCACACTTTACACACGGCCGCTACCGCC
>JAHLSL010000019.1:12373767-12384914 GCA_025920805.1 Petroica traversi
CCCCCCCACTACCAAAAGCTTTTCATACAAACCCAGTAGAGTATGGCATATTTTTCATTACATATGAATGTTGCACTAGGTTTTGGAAGTAAGAGATGAAAGGTGAATGTCACAGAAATTCTGGATGAAAAGTCCTGGGATTGAAAATATGTACTATTGAAGGAGAAGTATAAGAATAAAACCCCTCACATCTCCACTAGCATGTCTGTGGGCTAAAACCTGTAGTCATGTCAGTTGCCATAACCAAGTATTTTTTCAATTTACTAGAAAATGCCCTTCTGCAGGAAAAGTGTTTGAATCATGTATCTGACTGAAAGATTAAATTGTCCTATACCCAGCTAGCACAAATTAAGATTTAGGCTGTGAAGTAGTTTTGCTGTTTTCCTATCTGATGAACTAGACTGTAGATGCTGTGGATATATTGAAACAACAGGCTGTTTCCAGACTGTTTGCATTGCAGGGATATCTGTAAGGGAAAAGAGTCCTTTGTAAGATGTGCTTGCATTGTTTAGAAGGTTTTGTAACAGGAGTGAAGAATGACAAGTGCCACTTTGTGTAACCCTGCATGAGGCATCAGGGGTGGCATGCATGGGTGACTGAAGCTTTGCATCTAACACTTTCTAAGTGGTGACTGGTGTAAAATATGTATTAAGTGTCAGTGGATTCCTGCGTGTTTGAAATGGTTAGGTTTATAATGTCCGTATGAATTCCAAATGGAGATAGAAACATTGTGATATTATGGCCAGTTTTCATGTGTTGAAATTGTATCTCAGCCTTGCAGAATTGGTCATCAAAAAGGACACAGATTTTCCATGTTTACTTTCCTTGGGTCAGATTTCCTGTCAGGCCGAGTGTACAAAACAAAGTGAAGATACAAAACATCCAGTATTTGTGAAAGGGAATCCTAGACCCTGTTAGAATATTCCCGTGTTTCAGTGAGGACAGCAAAGCTTCCCGAGTGTCTACGTGAATGTGCTAGGACAGGGGAGGAGAGTCAGGGAGCAGATGCTCCTTGCAGTGTGTGTTTCCCATAGCAACCTGGCAAATTTCCCGGCAGAAATTTGCGTGTGAGTTAGTCATGTTTTCGCATCACTTACTCCTGCCTGTATTTTCAAGTATCCCCACAAAAGAGGAAATAGTAGAGACGACTGGGGAGGAGTGGAGCATAGATGATGGAGGTTGGTGGCAAAGCCCATGGCTAGGCTGTAAAAACAGGGATAGTGAGAGGCCATGCCACCCTTTGAATGACTGAACAGTAGGTGGAGTTTGCAGTTTGCACCTAAAGGGACACAAGACCCCTTGAGAGAACCTGATCGGTAAAATCTAACTTAATACTGTTGCATTCTAAGTAGAGGGGCATTTTTATTATATAATTTTCTTACCAATAAATTATACCAGGGAAACACTGGTGTGTTTATCTACAGTCGTGTATTGTAATGCATGAAAACATATGATCATCAAGAATTGTGGTAGGTAAAAAGATGTGGCCATGTAAACATGGTAGTTCACATTCTGTGCATGCTCAAGACATCCCATAGTCTAGTCAGGTTTGGCTGTCATTTGCATAATTACACACACCCTATTACTGTCCCTATTACTGTCCTCTCTGTCTTCATGTCCCATCCCTATCCCCTCTATACACCTTTTTATGGGGTGTATATTTTTTTATGTTTTGGTGTTTGGATTCTATTTCTTTAGTATTTTTGTCTATTTCTCCCCTATATCTCACCCATCCTCCTATTTTTTTTTTCTTTCTCTTTCATTGTCAATTACCTTATTCAAGGCCCAGTTCCTGACTTTGCTGACACCCTTATTCGATTAGAACCATGTGGACAGTGAGCGAAGAAGGAAGGATGCCATTTCCCAATGCTAAGTGCCAGAAGCATATAATGAAATTTCACTTTCTCTTCTTTCCCCACAGTGTTCTCTCTGTGTTTTCTTACTTTTGTGTCCTTGTCTTCCTACAGGTAGGAAGACAGCTGTGATCCTGTATTCTGGTGCAGAAGCTAAGAAATGCTGCAGGAAGAGACTTTGGGGAGTAGCACTGTCTACTGTCATTCACAGCACCCAACAGAAAGAGAGCACTGGACAGATGTGAGAGGTTCCAGAGGAGAAAGCGGGAGTGGCATATATATATATATATAGGAGGAATAGAAGGCTTTATGGTGAATTAGTTAATGCTCACTAGATGAGAGCTGAATCTGCTTGGTTCCTGCTTGTCCTGCAGACCTGCTAACAGTATTACATGCTGCTAAGAAACAGCTGGTCCAGAAGAGTATAACTCTTCCTCATGCCTGATCTGTCAACAATAACAAATTTCTCATTCACATGTTAGGTGCATTTTTGATGTACAGAGTACATATACAGCTTAGTCCTGTATGGTGGTTTCAGCCATGTTTCATGTTTCTGTCAGAGTCTGGCAGTATGCAGTTAATAGGAGAAGCTGCCATTCTGTGAATTATTTACATGCCATCCAGTTTGTTTGTGTAAGTAGGGCAGACAAATTTTTTGGATGAATTATCTGCTGGCATGAGAATGGGCAGACCAGAACAATTTAACTGTTTATTGAACTGGAGTTGTGGTTGTCAAGATATCATGGATCTCATCATGGCTATGCAAAAAAGATTTTTATTCACATTTGAATTTTAATGGTAGATATATTTAGGGTGGAAGAGACTTTTAAGATCATCGAGTCCTATTATTTAGCGAGCATGACCAAGTCCACCACTAAACCATATCTCTAAGTGCCACATCTACCTGTACTTTGAATACCTCCAGGATGGTGATTCAACCAGTTCACTGGGCAGCCTGTTCCAATACTTGATGACCCTTTTACTGAAGACATTTTTTCTAATGATAGAATCATTTGGACATGGTCTGCATTTTCTGAAAGGAACCAAGCTTGCCAAATGCAAACAAGTATTGTTCACTGTGATTTATTTATTTTGTAAAAAGCCCAAGCCTTCATCTTGTGTTTGAATATTGGAAACTGTTCCTCATAATTATGGATAGACTGTAATTGAAAAATCATTCATCTCACAGCTACAGCCCTCAATCCCCTCCAACCTTTTTCTTTGTCAACCTCATGTCTTTTTAAAACAGTTAGACATTTATTGTTTAGAGCAAGAACAACTCATTTAATTCCCCTTTGCTATATTTGTTAGCCAATGCTCTGTAAAACAGCTAAAATTGATATCTAATATGATAGTTTAACATCACTGAATGACCAGTATTCCTGAATTCATAAGCATCACACAAAATTCCATCAGTAGAGAGGAATCAGGCTCCCCCGTGGAGACAGCTTGCCTGCTTCTAGGGGGGTACAGCTGCTTGCTTCACTAGTTCTTTGCAGGTGCTTATCTGCTGACATTTTGCCAGGAAGTTGAGCACATTTTGGCATTCACATCATTAAAGAGAGATGGAAAGTTTAATTACAATGACCAAGCTATGTGGCTTTATGTGTGACATTTTATGTGAAGGGTATTTGGTTTACTGCATATTTGCTAATGACCATAGACTTTCACATTTTAAAACTGTGGAATTTTGAATGGAGAGCACTTCTACTGACTATTTTAATTTGTACATTTCAAGCTTTCGTTAGCCCCTTCCTCCAAGGAGATCAGAAAGATTTTACACTGTTAACACCTGCATTTTCAATCTCACTATTGAATCTGAATATTTGTAGAAAGCATGGAAAGAATTTTATGAAAATGAAAGCAGAATTCAGAAGTGATCTAATCTAACAACTAAGTTATTAAAAATCACAGGAACAACACATCACCAAAAACCCCCCCAAACCCACCATAACCATGAAAACCATTTGATCTTAACTGTACTCCGAGTAGAAGCCAAAAAGCCCCTCTGTAGACTGTTGAAACAATTAAATATAATTAATTGTAATCTGTTCAAGAATGAAAATATTTAGGTAGTGGAAGAAGTGTTTGAATAATTTTAAGGGAATAAATCAGTCTAGAAAGCCAAAATAATTATCCTGATGTCAGAAAACATTAAGGCACTAAGGCTTTTCAGTTCCATGGACAAATGCACAACCTTCATTTCCAGTCATTAAAAGCGCAGAAAAAGAAATTATAACTTTGGTATCCATTTCTCTTCCCTGAACTGGCAGTCTCTTTGTTATATTAAAGATGGCAATAGCTGTCCAGAAGAAAGAATTAATTTTGTCTGTAATGTCAGTAATTTAAACTAACTTCCTTCTAATGGCAGGCATACACACAGTAATAGCAAACACAGAGAGAGAAACTGAAGTTCTTCTGGTACTTATTCTTGCTTGTAACCTTTTCCTTTCCAAAGAACAAGCCTTACACATTGCCTTCAGGCAACCCTGAGATGTGACTCATTTGTAGTAGCAATAAGACTGTTTTAGATATCACATTTTACTGATGCTTTTTGCCACGTGGTTGTAGGAATTCTGCAGAAGATGGGTTCTTGTCTAGCAGCTTCAAATGCAGAAAATAAACCAGAAGTTGAAAACTAAGGTTGGACTGGCACAGATTTAGTAGAGGCAACAGCACTAGCAGGATCCCCCTGGCTTAGGATGAATATCCTTGGGTGAAGGATTGGTGTTTCTATGATGGATCCCAACCTTAGAATGGTGGCAGGTGGTAAAGTGTTCTCCTTGCCATCTGCTTTGCTTCTACTACTGGTGGTAGCAGGCTTTCTTGTGTAATTTTTTTCCTGTATTTAATGTTTTGCTGAATGTAAAAGCTATCATAATACAGAATTAGTCTCATAAATCTAATAGGTCTGTACCTGTTCCAAAAAGGCTGCCTAACTTTTGCCCAAGAAAAAGAAGAGGTATAGATATATAGATATATAGATATATCTGGGTAAGCTGAGGCAGATGTGCATGGTTTCCGTTTGGACTCATGATGGGTATCAGTCTCTCACTTCCTGTTGAAATACACTGCATTTCTGGTTCCCATGTTCTGAAGAGGATGCAAAACAAACGAAAAAAAGCAGAAAAGGGCTTCAAAATTATTTGAAGGGCTGCAGGAAGTGTTGTAGAGTGAAAGATTTCAGAACCACAATTTCTTTATCTTCCTCAGCAAGTATGCATTAGGATCACTCGATTACGGAGGCTAAGACACTTAATGGAGAGAAAATACTGAGTGAATAAAAGAATCTTCAGTCCAAAGATTGAATTGCCTGTAGCTGAA
The DNA here is from genome assembly GCA_025920805.1 of Petroica traversi. Taxonomy (NCBI): domain Eukaryota; kingdom Metazoa; phylum Chordata; class Aves; order Passeriformes; family Petroicidae; genus Petroica; species Petroica traversi. The sequence goes on from JAHLSL010000019.1 coordinate 12,378,945, forward strand.
AGCTGTGACCATGAAACTATTCAGATAAGCAATGAAGCATTTTTTTTTAACAGAGGGAATGATTAACTGATGGATTAACAGCAAGAAAACGAATGGATTCTTCAACTCTCAAAATCCTCAAGTAAAAAATGAATGCCTTTCTGCGTTATGCTTAGTCACACGCTAGTTAATTGGCTCAAAGTAGCAGCAGCAAGTCATATTGTGTCCTGTTTTATACAGGAGGTCGAATTTGATGGTTATAGTAGTTCTTTTTGGATTGCCAGTCTGTGAAATACTGAAACTGTCAAAAGCCTGCATTAAAAGAAAAGTAATGCTTTGAAGTTAAGCACTCCAAGGATAAAGAAGGAAGAATTAAGGTTACTTTAGTAATCTTCACTATGATCCTCTGTGTTTTCGCATTATGATGCAGTCTTATCTGCTCAGTTGCTCAGATTACCAAAGTTCTAACCCTGAAATTCTAGAAATCAGACTATTCTTTTGCTTGATCTATAGAAACAGTCCCTACCCGTTTTATGTGGGTCAGCCCTTAGCGAGGGGTGCAATTAACAAATAATATTATAAAGGACTGGCAGAATGAAAAGCACTTTGAATCAGTGTCAAATTAATGAAAGTATGTGGTCTTCAAGGAGAGAGGATTCCCCATTAGGCCATCAAAATTCCTGTTCTGAAAGGCAACATATGGAGAAGGCATGATCCTGCATATTAAGAACAATTATTCTGTTCATAAATGCAGATATGGGACACTGATCACTGCCCAGTTGCAGAATACAATGGATTTTTACAGGGAGGATTTTCTTTTTTGTATTTATGTGTGTTACTTGAGATGCATACAAACACCTTGACACTACCATAGGCCTGTTAAGAAAAAGAATGAAGCTGGGAAAAATTGCTGCCCAGCAATTTGCTTGTGCTCATTCTCCTCACAGTCAATATGAATATTGCCCCTCATTAGGGAAACAGATGTGGACCCATAATTTATTATGCAATGTGTAGACAAAACTGGCTTACTGACTAACATTGATTTTTGATCACATCACTTAATATACAGAAAAAAAATAGGTGGAGAGAAATGCTTAGAGCTAAGAAATTATCTTTTAAACCCATTGAAAAATACCCCTCTCTATTGCTCTGTGCTTTACAAACAATTTAGGAAATAAATTTACCAAATTAAAGTAGAAGTGTAAGTGCATTTTCAGGGGAGTTGGGAAAGGGGGTTTTAAATTATAATGTTGCCTGCCTTTGTCTCATGGGAGTCTCAAGAACATTAAAAAGCTTTACAATGGAGTATGAAAGAAAAATGTAAGCCTACATTTTGGAATTTTTTTTTTTAGTATGCTCTTCTATTTTTCAGGCCCTTTTCAAATGTGTCCAGAGATCACATCCAACATCCACTAAAGTACCTAGAATGGCTCCCATTGATTTCCATGGGAGACACTGTCAAGCTGTGTTAAAGATAGGACTGAACACATCCTAGGTCTCTTCAGATGTAGTGGAGTTTTATTCTGATAAATCCAAAGCTATTACTGTAAATCATCAGTCTCATTTCTTAGAAGATGAAAAAAAACCCTAGCTCCCCATTTAGTTTAATGAGAGTTTCGAAAAAAGAAGATCCTGTATTAGATTCAGTATAAGTGTTATTACTGGCTTGTCTGCTTTCTTAGGACTAGATTTTGCAAAAGCAGTATTTATTACTTCAATGTATTGAGGCTGCTTGTGTCGTTACATGCTACACAGTGTGACTAATGTGGAATAAAGACAATGATTATACTGAATCCTATTAGTTTTACTGTTTAAAACAAAAGCAATCCCCTGTCAACTAGTTTGGATCCCCTCCCATGTTCCTTATTAGTATAAGTTTCATCTCTATACCATGTGGCTAATTGTCTGCCCAAAAGAAAAGTTATCATTTTTGCACCTCATGATACTTCAAAATGAAGAGATGTTAGCTGTTGGTTATGGGATTTGGTGGCTGCAGAGACACCTGCACTGATATACAAGTATATAAACTGTGGATAAGAATGATTTTCATCATCTCATAAACACCTGAGAAAGCTTTACATAAGATCAGAAATGAGTGTCAAATTAAGTGAAAACTTAATTAGGATAGCTAAGGGAAAATAGTTGCCAATCAATTACTTGGTATATACCAGCCATTTCCTTTTAAATAATCTCCTGAATACATACAAATTAAAGGCTCTGACTTTGAATTCAAAAACATATCCAGAAGGAAACGGGGTGTCTGTTAAGGATAATAGATTTCAACCATGATCAATACATATTCTGTGCAATCTTGAAGAAATTTCCTTGCCACAGGTTTATAAATTGCTAAGAGATCTAAAGGAAAGTGTATCCAAGCAATGTGCAGGAAATACTAACTTAACACAACTTAAGCAGCTCTTCCCTCTTCTCCTCCTTCTATTGTTCCATGGCTACTCAGCATCTTCCAGAGGCTTGGAAGAGTCCTCAGGATATGCTGGACTGCAAAAAAACTTTTGTTTTTTAGCTTTTTTTTTTTTTTTTTTTTTTTTTTGCTATGACCAAATAATATGTAGTGGCCAACAAAACACTTTCCTCCACTGCCAATATGTACCATAGTGACAGATATGACAGGTGCCCACAAGCAATGACATATACATTAGTTTAAGTCCTCCCATCTTTGTAGAGACTTTGTATTTTGCCTTTATGAGACTGCATCCTTTGTGTCAATTCAGACAAGGAATTGCCAGAACAGAATATTCCAAGGAAAGGGACTAGGGTTTGGAGATTTGTTGCTATTGGTGTTGTCTGGTTTGTATGGTTTCTGGTGTGGTTTGGGTTTTTTGTTGTTGTTGTTGTCATTGGCTTTGTTTTGTTCTGTTTTAAGTCTGGTATTACCAGAGCATACTTCACCAGTTCCTTTTATCCAACTAGTTTCATATGAAGTCTAGTGTCAAAAAAACATAGTAATTTGTCTGTCTGAAGCTTGGATGTGCCTGTGTTTCTATATTGACTTTAAACACGGTGCTCTTCAGTGTTGTTTCAGGGCACTCTAATAGCTGTAGTTGGCTTTGCTACTATTGCAAAAGCTTGAAAATAACCCAATACACTCCAGCTTGTAATGTATAACCTATGGCAAAATAATCTGCCTTTATCCCTGGGGATCTTGTACATTAGTTGAATGCATCTAAGCCATTACCTCAGGAGTTAATGTCCTTAGGAATATTGGTAAGCACAGTTAAAAAACTAAGAAATGTAATGACTACAGCATAAGACAAATGCAGTGCAACAGGTATGGCAAACAATTTAAATTGCAGTTTGCCTGCTGCAGCAAGAAGTTGTAGCACTTCTTTGTAGCACAGAGTTGTAGCACAACTTTGATAAGAGCTTCTGGCTGAGGAAGGAAACCTATAGATTTTCCAGTCTGGAGAGTTTGTGTACAAGGGGTTGGAAAACTGGAAAAAATCCATGGGATGAAACTACTGCACACTAGAATGGTAACTGGCTGTGGTGTGCCACTGCTCCTAGTGCAATGATGTACATTATGACTTGGTATGAGAACAGCAGTCATTATTCAGCCACAGGATTCTCAAAATTTCTGCCAAAACAGGCTATTCTTACCAGCTTGTTTGATCAAGATTCTTTCATTTGCTTATTGCCCAGCATTGTGTGTGTGTGTGGGTGTGGGTGTGTGGGTGTGTTTTCCAAACTGGATTCAACTGCAGGCACATTTGAGTCTGTGCTTCAATACTGTACAAGTTGCAGGAAGTACAGGAAACATAACTCGCAATAAATTACAGGCTTGTGTGAATTATTAGTCCCATGGAAATAAGTAGAAGTTACATTTGCCTGATTTGAACAATTTATGTTTTATAACTACAGTCTGTTAGAGTCTTTTTCACAGAGCACATATAAATATTTCCAGCAGCTATGACTGCCAAATTACTTGGAGCAAGTGAATATTGCTCAGTCTCAGTATGTAGAGATTAATAACAATCATGCCTTATGCTCATCCCAAATATTACTCATTCTGCTTTACCTCATACATACTTTGGACTTAAATGCCCACTGACATCTCAGCCAAAGCTATGAGTGATACAACTAACAGCCTGTGGTGGTAATACAAGAAGTCTTTTTGCTAGAGATGTGCTATGACTTTAAAATAGGGTAGAGTTACATTAATCACTTGCACTATATTTGCAGCAGAATTTTTAATCTTACACTCTGATTATTTTTTGCTTTGGTGACTTAACAAATCTGCATTTACCCTTCTATCTGAATTTATTCACAAAATTCAAGGTAGATGGCTAATCATCAATTTCTGCTTTCTATCTTCTGTAGTCTTCCTTCATGTTTTATTTTGACATGAAAGCAGTCAGGTGGTCTCATAAATGTGGAAGAGAAACGCGTGCTAAAATAAGAGCCTCTTCTTGGAAAACCCTAGAGGAGATTCACAACTAAGTCACCAACCATTCAACTGTGATTCCTGTGAAAATACAGCAACTTCTCAAAAACCTTTCATAGATAGCATAATAGACATACACAGTTCAAAAACAATTCTTACAGTCCCTTCTTGGTCCCAGTGTCTGTATGTAACATAAGCCAAATGAGGAAGGGATGGAGAGGATAGAGAACAATTTTCATAGTATTGACATTATGACTTTGCCTGTCAAGCAGTCCAATTTACAGGAAGTAATGTTGCCAGTCTGGATCATCCTTTAATGGTGGGTCTTATAGAGGTGAAATCAACAGAAACTCTATAGAGTGCTTTAAAATAGATTCTATCCCTTCATAGACTTTTCCATCTCAACTATCATCACTCCTTAAATCAAATGCAATTAGCCGTTGTGGATGTTCTACCTGTTGGGGGGAGATATGTGCAAATAAAGCAGGTGTGTGGTACACACTGCTATTGCATATTGACTCTCATTCTCAAAGCTTACTATGATCAGAACAATTTTTCCCATGCTGGCCAGTGTTGTCCATCATGGTACCACTCACTGAAATGATAATTGGGGTTCTAGGTGCACATTTTAAGCTAGAGCTATTTTGTAACGGCAGCATTTCTCAGACTTTCTCTTGTGTTAATAAGGTGTATTGTTTAAATAGAAGTAAACCCATGTTCTTTTTGCTAGCCTTAGGTGCATGCACTTACATGCTTTCACAGTTGTTAAAATGACAACAAGCAAGTTTCCATACACATTTAAGCAAATTATAGAGCTAGGATAACTGTTGTTTCAAATACATCCAATATGAGAGAAAGTGGCTGTTTTTTCTGACTTAAAGCATGACACCATTCTGTGAATTTCTCCCATCAGATCCTGTGAGAGCTGTCCTAGCTTGCATTAGAAGTTTCTAAGGCCATACAATTGGTACCTTAACACTGCAAGCCATGATTTCAGAGATGTCTTTCAAACAGACTGAAACATAGCAAGAGTGAGAGTGAAATGACAGCAGCCATAAACTGCACCTCTTATATTGTCATAGATTCTGCAGATGTCATTCTTTCAGTAGCAGAAACCCCTCTATTTAGACATGATATCCACATGTATATGAGATCCACAAATTATTCCAGAAATCATTTAACCTGTGTGATACCTTTGGCACTTGGGATAGCAAATCCTTCTGAGGAGATACTGTAACACATATAATCTGCACTTAGCTGTGTTGTAGCCCCGTCCAAATTCAAATTTAGAGAAAAATAGCAATGAATTTTTTGTTTGTTTTGCAATCACCAAATATAAGTGCCATACAATTCTCAGGGATCCTCATTTGCTAACATAATTGCCATCTTGTTTCAGAAGAACACGAGATAGCTTTTGTTAGCCCTCTAACTTGAAAAGCTCAGGTGTAGCTTAATATTAAAAAAAAAGAAAAAGTAAATTAATTAGCTTAAGACCATAAAGCTTGGTAAGTTAATTACAGAGTATTAGAATCACAGAATATGCTGAGTTGAAAGGAACATACAAATATCATCAAATTCCAGCTCCTGGC
>JAHLSL010000019.1:12384924-12491469 GCA_025920805.1 Petroica traversi
CTGGCCCTGCACAGGACCACCACAAAAATCACACCCCGTGCCTGAGAGCATTGTCCAAATGCTTTTTGAATGCTGTCATTCAGCATTCCCTGGGAAGCTGTTCCAGTGCTCAAACACCCTCTCAATGAAGAACCTGTCCCTCTGCTTCCCCTTGTGAGATGTTGTAGAGTGCAACGAGGTCTTCCCTCAGTCTCCAGACTGAACAAACAATGAGACTTCAGCTGCTCCTCATAAGGCTTCCCCTCCAGACCCTTCCCCAGCTTCATGGCCCTCCTTTCAATGCAGTCTGACAGCTTCATGTCTTTTTCATATCGTGGTGCCCAAGAATACATGTGATGCTTAAGAAAAGGCTGCTAATGATCACAATATTTAAATATTTCATACGCTGCACAAGTCAGAGCATCTGTTAAGAGTTTTGGATCGGTACGTTGTCTATTAGCTTACTACACTAAGTGTTAACAGTACTAAATATGTTTGCATGTTTTGCTGTGACAGTTAAAGATACACAGGATTATGTATTATCAATACAGAGGCTAAATATGTCATAACAGCCTTAGGCATAGCAGGCTGCTTTGATTCAGCAATGTTGTGTTGCAGTCCTCTAACACACTGTTAAAACCTTTTGCTTGCTCTTTTTACAAGAGCAAATGAACCATTAATTCTGCTCAGCTAATTACTTTGCTTTTCCTGAACATATGATATGTTGCTCCCAGGAGTTTCACATAAGCAGTAACTCAAGTAAGACTTGGGCGCCTTTTCCCTCTGATAAGATCACTAGACCAGAAAGACCAGAGAGAGGATGTGACATCTTTTACTTTCCAATCTTATTTTCAAATACCCTTTCTGAATTTAAGAGCACTTGATCTCACCTGACCCTCTCTTATCTCCTGAATACCTGGTATATGGACCCTATAGAGCACTGTCTTTAATTTTGACTCACTGTTCTCTGTTGAATGTCTTTATCCTCTTCTCAAGGCCCCTCATGCTCATGTCAGTGACCTCCATGTTGACAGATGACTATAACTGCCCAATTTCTAATCTTTATAAGCTTATCTAAAAGCTCTCCACAAGGATGATTTTTGTCTTCCCTGAACAAAACTCTCTGTGATCTTTGGCTCCATTCCACCTTGCTATAGTTCCGTTTCTTGCCTCATTGGCCCCCACAATTATGTCCTGTCACTAGTCCAGCCTTAATTTCTCTTAGTTTACTTTCAGTTTTCTCTCAGGCAGTCCACTGTGGGACTGTTTTGATAGTTGTACGTTCTGGAAATTCTGTGTACACACAAATAATATTTCTTATGTCCTGCTTAAAAATTCCCCTTTCAAAACTTTTTATAGTAGGCAAGTCATGCTCACTGGAATCCTTTATCCCTCCCATCCCTTTCTATTCACCTAGGAGCCTTTACCCAGTCCTCTCTTACATTGCCTGTAAGCTGTGTGGTGGAAGAATCCATATTCTTGTCCTGTATGCATGCTGTATTTTGCAAAATGAAGCCCTGGACCATCATTGGGTGCTCAAGACAGTACAGTAAAACAAACCATATGCTATACTTTAATTTTTAGTAGTTCCTCTCTTTTTGCAGTGTTTCAATATGAAATAAGTCAGCAAACATCATGCCAGATATAAAACCTGTATTCAATACACTGGCTTAAACCTAGAGGCATAGTCAGGAGTTTCTAGATTGTGTATTTACAGTTTCCCATGGAAGAAAAAAAAGTTAACAAAGTTAAGGCATTTTTTGCCTCATGAATTACCTTCTCATGGTAAAATAAACCTCACCAGTTTGGGCCCTGAAAGATCTGTGGTGTTCATAGACCTCTATTTGTATCCTTGTAATTATGAGGCTGCTCTGATATTGTAGTTATAGTGATTTGCTTTGATTTCTAGTGATTTTATTGCCTGATATTGGGTGGAAAAATCCAGTTTGAAAGAATATTAGTCTTCTGAAGTAAAATTCTGAGGCAAGATCATACTTCAAAGAAATACTACTCAAACAGTTTCTTGAAACATTTGAAGACAAATGGTTTTAAAGGGCAAGAGGGTTTTAAGAGAGCTGCATTTCCTGCTAACAGTGGAATGTGTATCTTCTGTATAAGGCTTACTAAAACCCCAAAAGGTTGTATCTAGAAATGGGAAGACCTTGCAAACAAGACCTTGTTTGCTGCCCAAACAAAACTTACCACAGCAGAAATTCCTTTCTCTTTTCTCATCTGGCTTCAAGTCAGCCTCTTAATCTTGTAATAAGAAAAGTAACATACCTAGCAAGTACTGTTCACAAGTTTGGTTCTTGGAGTGCAAACATACAGTAAATTTTCAGTTCCAAATTACTTCTCCTGCTTTCAGTACAACATGATAAATCTGCTGTACATCTGTTGTTTGCTACAGCTTTCTTTTAGGGTTACATCCTTTAGACCCATCTGTTTGGGTTATTTTGACTCCTAGACCTTGGGGTATACAGACGTTCTTTTCCTCATTAAATCTCTTTTTAGAGACAAATATTTATGTTTACCTGTGTAATACAGGCAGATGCTTTATTTCCTTCTAGGTCTGTCACAACTCTTTCCCTGTCTGGCACTGTAGAAAGGAACACACACTGTGGAAAGGAATATGCATTCTTTAATTCCCACATTACACATTTCCATGTCTTGAGACAACATCTCCCAGTGAGACTTCATCTCATATGTCTGAAGCTGTGCCTTCCCACTGCCAGTGCCATGCCTAATTCACTCATACTAGCATTGGAAAAAATATTCAAAAGATAATATCAAATCAAAGTAACAGGTTTTCCGATCCTTTGCTAAGGCTGATCTGAGAAATACCTGATAATTTTATTTCAAATGTAAAGAGAAAGGAGAAGTTAAGGAATTGCTGTTAATGTTGTGGTTGTCCTATTGACTGCAAAAGCAAGATCCTGACAAGCCATGCTGGTGACCAGCACAACATTCAGAAAGGGCATGTGGAGGGATCTATCTCGGAATGACAGGAGGTTGCTGTTGAGAAGTGGATGGATGTGTCTTTCCTAGTGAAGCAAAAATGCAAACTGTCTGAGGAAAGGTACTGCCTTTCTTTTCACCTTTGCTGTGTTGGAGCTAGGCATGTGCGTCTAACTGTTGAAGTCACCTTCAAGTGAATTTGAGAGAGGTGTCTGTTTCTGCTCATCAACTGACTGAGCTCAGTCTAGAAGAAATTCCTATTAAGGATATTGAAGGAAATAGTCAACTTATTCTGCATCAGTAATGAGATTAATTATACATTAATATTTGCAACGGGATATATTGAATACAGACTGAAAATTGTTTTCTGATGGCAATAATACTAAAACACGCTGCATTTGTGAACTTCTGCTCATCAGCCATAGCAGAATTTGTATGGAATTTTTAAGGAATATTTGTTGATAGATGGGTATAGACATATTGCACCTATCATTTGCTAAAAATAAAAATAGAAAATAGTAGAGGAGGGCATAACATTTTATGGGTTTCGGCTTCTTTTTGGGTAGCTATTTTATGCATTTCTGTTCTGCTAACAGAAAGAGTAATGCTCAGTCACATCCACAAAAGGGAGACCCAGTACATAGATGTTTATAATGTGGAAAGATCCTAGATCCTGCTGTCATAGCAGGCTCTGAGCAGGCTGCAGGTATTGGCTGACAAGTAAGAAGGCATGAAGGAAGTTTCCCTGCCACCTTCCATGGATATGGATGCCTATGAAAATTTCAGTCATCAAGGTAGTAAGGATATTGTATTTGTAGGTTGAATCCAAAAGATTTGATAAGGTCAGATCTTCAATTCTTGCGACTTGTGTCACTGTTTTTTTTAACCAGGAAGATGACAGTAAAGCTCAACATGAAGTGTAGCTGTGACTTCATCCTGGAGAAAATGACTGAGATGAAGCTGCAAGCTTTGTTAGAAGGAGGATGAGGGCCAAGGTGCCCATAATGCATAACAGTGAGAAACACTGCAGAACACCTGGCAGGGATATAGAAAGCAGAAGCAGATTCAGGAGAGGCAGGTTTCTCCACTCTGAAGTTCTAGATTAGTTTAAGTGTAACTAGGCAGGAAAGGCTGGTGAGGAGACTGCTGAAATCCAGCTAGAAGAGACACCATCAGATGCAAAAGACACGATCAGATCCAGTGCTCTCAAATACCACATCTTCTGAGGACAAAGCTTTGCCCTGTCAGAAGCAAAGCCTGCATGGGATTATGGCTTCTATCCGTCAGTGTATTCCCAAGAGAATCCAGTGAGAAATTCTACTGTCTTTTTTAATTTTTTCTTACTCTGGGAGAGAAATGGATGCAGATACATCCATATTAGCAGGTCTTAGATATTACTGTTGCCTCAGAAGATCATTAGTTCTCTCTCCAGCAGCAGAACAGTGCCAGCGGTGGGGGAGTTTTAATTGTTGGTGCCAACGCAGTGTGCATCACTTTTGACAAAAGCTTTACCAATTGACTTATAACAAATCTTTTGGCCCAAGTAGCAGAGCATGCAAGTCTTCTTTGACCAAGCAGATAATTTACGGTGAACATCACTTTCAAATTATGAACAGCAGAAATCAGATCACTTGGGAGTCTCAGCAATAGCTCCTTTGCCTAATTTCATGTAGGTACAGAGTTTTTACTGGTTTAGTGTTCAAATACTTCAAGTTTGTTCACACAACATGTAGTTCCATGCCTGTTTATGAAGGGGAAAATACAAATGCAAATAGTACTGCATAATGAAATCCCTTGAAATGTTTGCTCATGACTGAGCCATCAGCAGTATCTTCACAGCAACTGGGGCTGTGCAGGCATTGGATATATACTCTTTTCCCCAGTTTCTCCCTGGCACGGATTAAAAATATCATCAAATAACAAGACAGTATTTGGTATTTAAATACACAATTAGAGATATGGTTTAGTATTATATAACCTGAGGACATGCTGTGGAACTTAGCAACATTATGGGGACGGCCTTATCTATTCTTATCTCGGCTCATCAAGATTTTAAAGGAACAGCATGTAAAGGTGAAATATGCCTGTTTCAGATGGTGGATGGATAGTCCATCACTATTTTTACTCCTTTTGGAGACAGCAGTGGTAGTAATTTATGACTGCAATGAACACTAAGAGTACATTTTACAGGATACATGCTAGCAGAAGAGATGTGTTGTCTTGCATATCTGAACTTTTTGTTACACCTGCAGTATATTTTGTCTGATTTATTTTTTAACAAGTGTCACTTAGACAAATAGATTGTGTTACTTTTACATAAGTCCTGCATTAGCACTGTCTGCTCTCTTTTCCTAAATAAAAACCCCAAGATTTTTAAAAAGCGCACATAGCTATTGGTTTTTCTGTATCACCACCTGCTGCAACACTACTCCTTTATTTTACTTGCACTTACCTGGAGGTTTTCTTTTTTCTACATAACTGTTCTCTTGTGAGTAGCCACAAGATTTTTCTTCCCCTCTGCCACCATTGTTTTTGCCTTAAAGAAGTACAAAATTAATGGTGTAGCTACAGAACAGAATTTGACATTATAGAAAAGTGGGTTTTTTTTAGTGAGAATTGAGCATAAAATGTAGCTTTCTTGATCCTGAACTATTACCAACAACCTTGTTTTTTAGTCACATCATTTTCGCCAGGCTCAAAAATAAGTTCCATCATACATAGTAAAGGAATTCATTTTGCCACCATAACATGTCAACAATACTGATGCTTTTGATGGAATTTTGTAAAGGCTGTTGGTTGGATCTTTACACATCACAATGAAAGTCAGGTGTTTTGACCTAAAAAAAAAAAAAAATTGCTCCAAATTACTGGAGCAATGGGTTTTGGCCTACCACAGCATCAGCTTCCCACATTGTACATATATGGCTGGAAAAACAAGGACATATAGTGATAAATTTGGGTAGGGAGCCAATTGGGACTACTGTTGTCACTACATCCATTAGCTTTAATTGCTGGGGTGATTAATGTACTTGACAACACAGATGGAACATGCAGGGTGCCAGCAGGTTTCTGTCACCCACAAGGCTATGGCAAAACCTCTCTTTGCCTGCCTCTCTTCTGTTATGCCATCTTCCTCCTGCAGCATTAAATGCACCAAAGGAGAGCTCAGCAGCATGACTGAATAAATAGTGTTGATGCACCATTTCAGTACAAATGCGCCGATGCATGTAATCCGTGAGCTCATGCCTGACTTGCTCAGCCTGTGCCACAGCAGCCTGCCTCACGTGGATCAGAATATTTCACTGTATTCCTAAGGTTTATGTAAGGGCCGTGCAAACTAGAATGAGAGGAGACAGTCCCGTTCCTCAGCCCTTGCTCTGAGCAGATCAGGTAGAAACCAGCTCCAGTTCAGAGACCACAATGCTCGGCCCCAGTGAAGATGCCCATTTGGTCATGGGCATTTTTATCTGGGGAAACAAAACTGACAGTTTATTCCAGAATAGTTTACTTGTCAACATATCAATGATTTACCTCTTTATTCTCATATACTGACAAGTATTGCATTTCCTGGGGGTGTCTCCATTTCCTTCACACAGAAATCCTAATGTGGTAACACAAATGCCAGAGCTGTTTCTACTCAACAGTGCTGCAGCTGTAAATAAACATAAATTTCTTGAAGAGAAGAAATAGTAATATTACTTTCAATAAGCTGGACAGAAATATGGGCTGGCTGAATTCACATTTCCAGGGAAGATCACAGCAAGGCAGTGTGTTTGGATGTACACCATGAGCTCCAAAGATTTACACAGAAAATTGGAGTGAAAGAAGTAGGGCCTTTGCTAAAAGAATGGATAGAGTCAGATGGACTAAAGTGAGCACAGAGATGATAGGACTGAGGTAGAAAAGTGGTGAGTGTATCTACAGAGAGGACAAGTCATGGAGGACAACGGAAAAGTACTGGTCCTGAGCCTGAGGCTGAGCCTGGAGAAATGCTGCTGTGCTGTCTTTTGTGGGGGAAAACAGGATGGCCTCCAGAGTGGGAGAGAGCAGCTCTAGATGATGTCAACAACATGATCCTAGATATGAAATTGAGACCTGGTGGGAACCAGAGCAGAGATTTTTACCATGAGAGGAACTAAAAATTTAGGAAATAAAACTGATACTGTGAGGACTGGGATGCAATCATGAGGACATGTTGAGGCTATCAGGAGCTGAAGCTGACAAAATACTTCTATGGCTGTGAAAAGGGCAAGTTGAGAATGCAGAGGAAGTAGAGAGGCTGGTAATAATCACTGTGGTTTTTAATTACACATGTTAATTATTCTCTCTATGGAAGGTATGGGCAGAAGCAGAAAGAAGTGGAAGCAACAGACAGCACATAGATTGTCTGCTTGGGGGGGAATTATTTAAATAGGAGAGTGTAGTTTAATATTGTTAGAGAAAATAATGTTTTTTTACTGAAGGCAAAGTATCTACAGCATTTCCATCATGCATTCTTTTCAGTGATGGGTCAGAAAGAGGAGCAGAGAAAGTAGGGATGGGGTGTGAAAGGTCTGAAAGCAGATGACAACTCATCAAAGCTAATGGACCAGAAAACAGGAAAGGTCCAAGTGTCAATGTGAGAGAAAATGGGTAAATGCTGAAAGAGATCAGATGAGGGCTGAAAAGAGAGAAAAAATATCAGAGAGCACTGCTTGATAAAATCACTCATGGGAAAGACACCAATTATGAGAAGAACGAACCAAGACTGAAATTTGTACAGAGATAGGAAAGCAAAGAAATAGGCACTTAAGGGTTGGATGTATCATCACTGTAGGAGTTGAAGTGGTTATGGATGAGTGGGGAAGACTGCATGACAGAGAATCAGCAAGACTTTGAAGAAGGTTGAGAGGTGTGATAAGGTGTAACAGGAAAATTAATAGAAAGAGAAGCAGCAGATGCTGTTTGCTCAAAAGCTGTGGAGGAGAGAAGATGCAGAGAGAAGCCTGATAGATCAAATACAGATGGATTAAGTTGGAGAATATGAAAGTAAGCAAGAAAGGACAAAAATATTTAAAAATAACTGAGAAATAGTGGAATAACTATTACGGGCTGTCTTCCCAGCACATGCAGAAGTCTCTTCATCACAAGAACCACATCACACAGCTGTTCAAAACAGTCCTTTATTTCTGTGATATCAGGCTACACGTTGCAGTGCTTTTGTGTTGTTCCCTTTCACAGAATGATATGACAAAAAATATCTGCACTGACATGTCAGCTGATTGCAGGAATAAAAATCTTACATGTCAATCACCAGATAGCATTTTGAATGGAAAGAAGCAAACCAAAACAAAAATCCATTGTTCAATGAATATTTAAGGATTATTTCATTGAAATACTCTTAGAACAAATAACGTCCTGTGGAAAAGTGGGTGTGTGTTAGTCTGGTAATTTAGGGCTTAGGAGCTCTAAAGATGAGCAGTTAAACTGTCATCACCTCTGTGACTATACACAGTGATTCACATCTATCTACGTTGTATATTGATTGGAGATTGGACTACAGGAATATAATGCCTTCTAACGCCTTTAGAAGTCTTCATATGCCAAATACAACAACTACTTGTCCAGAAAACAAATATGTCTGAGAGACAGCCTCCTAAATCCACTGAGAAAGGACAGCTGGGCTAGTAACACTCTTGATTTAGGGCAAAAATATTAGCTGCACTGTTCCTACTTGAAGAGGTTTTGAAGATTCTTAATTATTTGCTTTGTATACTCAGATATATTGCTTTTTTTCTTTGCATTGTTGTACAATTTATGATACACCCTTCCCTGAACCCTTTAATATGCTTTGTCTAATCTTGTCTTTACTACTATAGCCACCAAGGATTATCCACCAAGTAACACATGCCCAGTACTTTACATGTACAGTGTAAGGCAAGGCTTGCATGGAAACACACCCTCTAGCTTGTAATTCATGCAGCTCCAAAGCTGCACATGTTCTGGGATCTCCTTTTTTGCAGTTCCTATTAGTTGACATTGCCCAAGCTTTGGTTGTGCACAGAAGTGAAGAGTCATGGTACACCTCACCACAACAGACAGCAAAGATACTTCTAGAAAATGAAAATTTCTACTGAACTCTGGATAAAAAACCCCACCCCACCTGAAAGAAAAGATTCTTATTCAAGTTTTGTACTGGAGAAAGTAGAGCTGGTAGACCGTAGAGATAAAAATCTAATGTCTTTAAAAATGAAAACAATTTCTAGTGTCAGAACTCTTTCTCATTTTTCTTTTTCCCTTAATGTCACTGTAGTCATGTTTAAAGACAGGCCATTAATACTACTTACAGTGAGTGATCGTCATTTCATCTGCAAGGGTGAGGTCACTGATTTATGGAGGTTATAGCTGAATTTGGAAACATGAGATGATGGAAGAAAGTTGACTGACTTTTTTTGTGTCATTTGATCATACTGGTTTCCCTTTAAACAAGGATTTTTGAAATTCTGCTCCAGAAGCCTTTACAGGAACCATTAGTTCCAGCCGAGGAGCAAGACTGATATTGAACAGGAGTCAGAAAAAAAGGTGGCGGTGGAAATAAATGGCATAAACCAGAGTAATGTACAATCTGAACAGGGGCTAACAGTATTCCAAGGTAATAGAATAATCTGGTTAGAGTTAATGAATACAGAAGCTTGTGGAAATTATTTTTATATAAAACATAACATGCCCCATTATCTATATGTAAATCCTTGAGAGAGAACTAAAATATGCGTAAATAATAATAGTCTTTTAAAGTATGACGGAGTTTTTATTAGGAAGGCTGGTATTTTGTATTCCTCTAAGGGATTGGAGAAACCACAGACAGACTCTTTCCTGATGTGGCATAAAATTAGTGACAAAAGACACAACAACCCACTATTTGCAGTGTAAGACTGATACAGCCTTTCGAATCTATAGATTTATGAAAACTGCTTAATTTTGTTTTGTTAAAATAAATATAAGCAATGGAGTTAGTGTTCCTCATAGCCATCCACTGGTTCACCCTTTGTCCAACCATAGTACTTCAAACCACCGCTGGACCTTGGGATCTGTATAGGACTGCAGGAGATTTTAGCATTGCCTCAGGCATGTCACAAACTTTTAATAACTAGGAAAAATAATTAAAAATAATGATTCCATTCCTAGTTCTGCAGAATCTCGACCATTATTGTTCCAGTACAAAAAAGATGAATGTATTTCTTTATCTCATCCTTATTCCCTGTGAAGAGGGAAGACATAAAGGTGAAGTTTGTAAATGGGCTTTCTGATCTTAACTGACAGAACTATTTTGATGTAAGGCAAGAAACCTGCAACAAGACTTGCCAGTATGATTGCCAAACTGAAGCCTGGACTCAATGTCCAATTTATATGCCATGAAGAACTATCATTTTAGCAGATACAAATTGTTCTACAGATGAAGCACATCATCTCACCAGCTGCATAAATCAGCTCTGGGAAGAAATAAGGTTAAGCTGTTAAACCCTTGCTTTGATCTAGTATATGGATTTAGTAGGTCATTAATTTTTTTTGTATTTGCTTGAGCACAGGGACACTATTACTTGCCATTTGTGATGAGACTGCCTTAAAAAACTTCAGGGGCATAAATGTTAAGGGATTCCAAGAAATCTTAAAAAATGTCAAGTGACTTTTGATATATATGTAATGGTCGCTATCGCTCTCATCACTTGCTATGCCCATTCTTGCCTGGTGTGCAAAGCCCTTACCACAATGGTGCAGAGCAGTCAGTTCTCTCAGGATTGATGCTGGGATTCCAGATGTAGCAAGTAAGGCTGTCTCCCGTGCTGGTGTCTGTGTTGGCAATGCTGCCCACAAGTAATACACTATCTGATGATTTGTTTTCCAGGCTGGTTTATGTCAAGAAGCCAGATAAAGACCAACAATAAATGAGAAGAGACAGAGACAAAAGATGGTTGGTAGAAACAGGCAGGTGCTCTTTATTTCATGTGGCACAGCATTAGGCAGACAACCCAAGAAACAGTTTCTAACAAAAACCAAAGCTATCACTTCCAGGAACCATTCCCCAAACAAGGGTCTACTACCAGCAGTGGCACTGAGATGTCCTTGCCTGTCCACTCTCATCTCCTCATAGTTTATATGCACTTAGGCCGTATCTTAGTGGTGAGTGTCCTTTCCAAGGAGACTAACTTCTTACAATACAATATCTTTAGACAGCGTACATACTGTGCAGGATCACCAGAGTACAATCTCCTCAAGCCATGCTAGAATATAATGCTAACTCTGGAGAGAAGGCTGTGCGGTCGCCTCGTGTCTCTCTGAGGTAATATAATGCTGTTTCCAAGCTGACAACATGAGGGGCACCTGAGGGAGGATCAATATGGCTTCAGAGTCTATTTTTAAACTCCTGATGCAGTAGCGAGGACCTGGTGTGCCATCGGCCAAGACAGGGCGAGGACCTCCTTCACCCGCAACCACCGCTGGGCACCAGCAGCACCAGAGAGCAGAGCCTACTGCCACTCAGGGGGTGAGAACAAAGATGGTCTTGGGCTAGGAGGAGGAGGAGGAGAGGGCCATCAAAGATCACAACAGACCGTCAGCTTTGCGTCAGTCATGAGGCAAGAGGTAACAATGATGGCGGTGTGGGGAGAGGTTACATCGTTAGCACTCTGGATTTGAAGGCATGAAGAATGGCTGGTGGAGGGAAGATGTTTTGAAGACTAAGGGCAAAGCTTTAAAAGCCTTGGGATATTACTTTTAATTATTATCTACAGGTTATTCTCTCTATATATACTATTTTTCTTTCTAAATTATGAAAATAAACATTTATTAACAAGTCACTGGGTCAAATCCTGCTCTCCACTGAAGGCAAATCCATTGACTTCAATGGGAGGGAGCCCTGTGTAAACAACGAAGGGCAAATTTGGCCCTTTATGTCCTGAAAAGTCTGCTTGTACCCATTGTCTTTCAATCCTGCAAGGATCTGAAGGGTGAACTAATTGTTACAAATTTATTTTAAAATACCAGGGGAGTGTCAGTGAGATACGGCAAAGGAGCAAAAAAAACCAAACCAAAACAAAAAAACCAAAAAAAAGTAACCAATGAGTAATACTGCTTTAAAGAGAATTTTATCCATGTTTCAGAGCCAAAGTACAAAAAGAGAGTGGATCTGGACAAGTGCTACTGGCCTTTACTTTCTAAGCAACAACAAAATTCTTCATTTAGCTTCGGTGAAATGTTACACAACCAGAGAAAACAGAAGGAACCAAACAGTCTTTTTCCTTTGCAAACACCGTATGCCCGAAGGTGAACACTGTCATCCCTTTGGATGCTCCACTAACTCCCACTGTCTGCACAGTGCAGTGTCAGCCGCTGAAGACAAAACACATCTACTGTGCACATGTGATGTCTTACAAACCTAACATTTTGATGTTTTCAATACTAAAAACCACTAGGTGCTTTTAGACACAGAACAATACGATTTCAGATGCATTTACCACTTTTATTTCACTATGCAGAAACATACATTCACCATGTGTTGTGATGCAGCTGACAGTGTAATGGACGCTATCCCTTCCGTGGGTATTAGAGCTGGACACTAACGAGTTTTCAGTGGACGTTCTGTACAGGTTAAGGCTTGACTCAGAACTAGATAGTAAATGCTGACCAGATTCTCAAACAGATTTTTTTTTCCTCTGAGAACAAAAGGGAAATCAATAGAAAACCATCACGGTTATTTCAGATTAATAATTTTCTAAAGCTGCAAACTAAGTAAAATACAGATTTTTTTTTCTCCAAAATAACTACATATAATTTACAAGGTTAGGATCTGTGAAGGGTGACTGGAAGCTGACTCTGAACAATGCTGACAAAAATCATTAAAGTTAATATACTAAAATCATTACTACCTCATAAGGTATTCAGTCAGGTATACAAAGCACACTTTGTAAGCATTTAAATGTTTTGATAAGAGTAAAGATTCATCATCGTTTATCGGGCAGTAATAAAACCAGATGAAACAAATATAAGATTCAAGTTGTTTACTGAATAAACTGTGTTATTGGCACATCTAATGTGTGGTAAAACATTATACACAGTAGCTATACAGCTTCTAGCATTTTGGGGGTAATCTTCATTTACAATATCCGTAAACAAAAGGCTTGCCACCTAACAAATTTTAATTTGTTTAGACTTTCAGAATCTGTGAAAGGCATGAACTGTTTATGTGTTACATGAGATCACTGTTTATATTGTTTATGAACGTGCAGGTAAAGCTGAAAACTTAGACATTTTAAGAAAATTAAAAATGCTGCTTTTCTGTAATTTTATTGTTGCTTCATGCAATATTGTTTAACTGCTGCTGATTCAGATTGCTTTCTATGGGAAGGTATCTCTGCCAGTTTCTTTATTAACGGTCAAGATCAATTCTTCTGTACTGAAATTTTCCATAGACAGATACAAGTCAGTCAGGTTGGAACTGAGACTCCATATAGGCTCTCGTATTCCTACTGGTATGCATGTCTGGATTCATATGCATTCTAAGTTATTCCTGCAGAAAAGAGAACTGAGTTAATTATTCAAAGCAACTACTCTCTTGCAAAAGAGATTTTGTCAATTTGTTCGTATAAGAAAAGCTATTTGTAAATGGCATCATCCCAGTATAAGCAACTTGGACAAAATCCAAAGTCCACTGACGCCAATGGAAAGAATTAGTGACATCAATAGACTTTTAAGCAAGCCACATTGAGCTGTCTCTGAAACAATTAGCAGAATACCACAAGAATCACAGCTACTCACTCCTTAGTGACTGGTTCCATCTTCCAAATAAATAACTGACACTGAAATTCAGTTTTCTTTAGGGTCTGTATATCCAAAAGCAGGAGAGCCAAAGAGCTTCAAAAGGTGCTGTGCATTATACTCTGTTACTTACACCAAGTGCTAGGGAATACATATTGTTTTAAGAATAAAATGCTGCTATCGATTCAACAAATCCGACAAGCAGCTTTTTTTCCCCTTCTGCATACAGCATTCAAAGCAATTTGTGCAATGGTGCTGGCATTAGGAGCTTTTGCATAGCAGGTTAGTATGCATGACATGTTTCTGCACACAGAATAAATATAGGAATATTGAGATGTCTATTTAGCCAGCCACTACTGGAGAGCATGCCTTTACTGAGAAAAAGCTTGACAAGCACGGAAAAAAAAGCAGCAAGAAAAGCTGTATTATCATCTTATCCTGATAAACAATGCTGCTTTAAAACATAAAATGTTTTTTCAAGTACAAGAAAGCCAAGACACCCAAATACTGACAAACTAATTCACTGCGTTTAAAAGCAAGTTGGACTATATCTTTGCAAGTTGGGAATTAGAGCATAACTTTTAACACATCTGCACAGAACATTTAAAAAGCAGCTGTAGATTTTTCCCTTGGCATTTTTACACAAAATGCACACCTTTAAGAACAAATTATTTTTGTTCTTAAACGACATAAAAGCAGACAACAGATTTTTTGTGACTTCAGAAGTAGAAAATTAGACTATAACAAAGCATGGACAATGAGGACTTTTCAGAGAGCCAACGAAAGAAAATGAGTAGTTTCTCTTTCTCCAGCTGGCACTGTTTAATTAAGACAGATGTCTAGAGCCAAAAGCAGTTTACTTTCAAATATCAGAACTGATAACCAGCAGCTTGAAAATGCCAGTGAGAGAAAGTGAAGAGTTAAAGGTGAAATATGGTAGGAAAACAACATCTGCAACATGCCAGCCCAGTAAATGCCTAGGAAAATCGTCTGGTCCTCTTACCTGTGGTCAATCCTCCCCATCTTCTGGTGTGATTTCTGTCTCTTTATGTACCACTACTTTGGTCACTGACATGTCAGGGTGCTGCTCTTTGGCTTCTTTAATTGCCTGAGCCAGCGCCTATCCCAAGGAAACCACAGAAGGGCAAAAACAAAAAGGAGGTGGAACATGCATGATCAATAGCAAGGTGGAGAGATTAATGACATATTACACAATTTACAAATGAGGAAAATGATTAAAATGTGAACTATACCATCACTGATTTAACTACTATTCCAGCTTATTTAAGGCATGCCAGTATGAATAATATCTGTCAAAGCAATGTTTAGAAATGTTCTCTTTGGCAGTCTTCAGAGTAGCCTTTTTGGCAGTCTGTAGATTTTACCTGATCATGATCAATATCTGCATCTCCTGTGATGACTATTCGTTTTTCAATTCTTGTCTCTGAGATGCCTCCTTTCACAGTCTAGATGGGAGGGACAAAATGCATGTCAGTAACTTACTTCGGAGTGCTGATACTCATCCCCAGAATGAGCAGTGCAGGAACCCTCTCATGACTGGACTGAAATGGCTTGAGCAGCTCACACAGAGGAGGCAAGCCTGCTCTGCAAGTGTGCAGCTCTGGAGTTGGCTCTGAATAGATTAATGACCTCCAGAGGTCCTTCCAACACAGGTAATTTTATGATTCTAGTCAATCTGCACATGTATCAAGAGAGATGTTTGTATGTTAAAAATGGCAAATCTGTCCCATGAAGAACAGACTGGGAATACAGACAGCCCATATTCAGACCTATTTTAAGTCCAACTGCTTGCTTCAGAACAGCATGCAGGGTGGTATGGCCTTTGTATCGCTCATTTACTAATGGGGGGACTTCACTGCAGAAAGAAGAAATCCTCTTCTCAGTGAATGTTGGTAGGAGAGCTCTCCCAGCACTAAGAGGGTTTATGCTTAGGAAGGAAATGATATTTAAATGCTACCTTAGAACCTGGAAGACACAACATCACTTGCCTGTGCAGATATGAGCTTTCGGTCTGGCTGTGGCAATTTCCTCAGGGTACCACCCAGAAACACAGCCAAGGTGTCAGAGCAGACTGAATGTCCTGCTATGTCTACAGGATACAGATTTACTATGTGCTTTCAACACCATGCATGGCTAATCTAAGGGCTGAAAAGCATAGTCATGTCAATGCAGCCTCATGTTTAGACAAGTTATTCCTTCCAGGATACCATATGATGTCAGTGTGGCTATACTGTTTCCAGTTCCAGGTAGTATTTGCAATGACATCAAGTGTCTCTGTGCATCAAGGTTTTGTGCTTGCATAGATATACCCTAAGCGTTTAGGACTCTTGTCAAGTCGTTGAATGATGTGTTAATCAACTCAGCATAGCCAAAGACAGGTGAATAAAGACAAGTATTTATGGTAAATTTACTAGATTTTGTCAAGAGAGTATCAGAATGTGTTCCCATTCTGAGATAAATCATGGAACCTAAGCTCAGATAGCATGTACCATGGTGAAAAAGGAACTCCCTGTTTTCTGAGGACTCACTTTGGTGATATGTGTAGTAGTTGTAGTGCTGGTGGTTTCAGATGTGATCGTTTGTGCACTCATCAGTACACCTGGTTCAGAGTCAGCACCGCAATCCACCTAGAAACGAGAAGAGAAAAAAATCACTGAAAAAATGCTCCTGAGCACAGGGAGACGAGAACTGGACTCTTAAACTTCCTATTTCTACAGTTCTTCATAAAGTGAGTATCTTATGGTAGTGGACAACTGCCATTAGGGTGACCATGTGTCAATATTTCTCTGTGCATGTGGAGGCTGTCCTTCGCCTCTGGAAACAGATAAGAAACTGGCACTTTTAAATATGCAGTTTCATCAATGCTCTGAAAAGACCCTAATGGCAGGACAGGAGAGTCACCCTCAGGGAAGTTATTTTTATGTACATCCTCCTCATGCTAATAGTTAATACTTGAACAACTTAGAGTTTACCCTAAAACATACACTTAAAGATGGATGAAAAAATGGGTTCCTTCAAGGCACATTAAATTAGACTATGTCTTTTGCAGAATTTCTTACCTGAGAAGACTCATATGTAATGGTTTTTGTTTCTGTATGGACTACTGGCACTTCCTTTGTTGAAATTTCAAGGGTTTCCCCACCAGTGGGAACACTGCTGAAACTGATAGTCTCAGTCTTCACAAGTGGCGACTGCATGAACAAAAAAGAAGGAATTGGAAAATTTAGCAAAGCTTACGGATTTCTCACAACAATTTTTTTTTTGCTTGGGGAAATGAAAGAACAACTAAAAAGTGCTCTGTATTTAACAAAAAAAAAAAAAAAAGAGAAAATTCTCTTAATTACAGTGGTACATTTATGTATATAATGCTGGCAATATTTAGCACTTCTCTGAATTTTAAAAAAACAAAGTCCAAAATGTTCTAAACACTACAACAGGCAAGGGTCATAACTTGAAAAACAGGAGGTTCCCTGTGAACATCAGGAAACATTTTTTCACTGTGAGAGAGACTGAACACTGGCATAGGTTGCCCAGGGAGATTGTGGAGTATCCTTTCAAGAGACTCAGAAGAAGTCCTCTGGACACAGTCCTAGACAGCAAGTCACTCTGGATGTCCCTGCATAAGCAAGGGGTTGGAGCAGATGACCTCTAGAGGTCGCTTCCAGCCTCAACTATTCTGAGAATCTGTGGTTCTACATTTTCTTAAAATTACAAGAAAATTAATTCTGTCCTGGCTTAGTCTTCTCTTTATCTTCTTGAAAAAAAATCCCGCAAAAAACAGCTGTTGAAATCCTACTAATGGGGCAAAGATAAGGAGCCTAGTCTGTTTAAGACATGGTACACTTATTTATAATTGTACCAAGCAGGGAAAAAGCAATCTATTTCCTATCTTTGAGGACATGTGAACTTTGTCAACATCAGTGGACTTTCCCAAACAGAATGCCAGCTGATCTTGTTATCTATTGCATAAAATGCCATGAAATTTGGTATTTCTCTGTAGCATGAAAAGCAGTTGCAAATAAAACATGCATGGCATTTTGCTAATGATGGAAACCAGCAGCAAGCCTTGCAGGTGACATGCAAGGAGGAAATAAGAGGAGAAAAAAACCACTTGCTTTAAAAGTGCAATCATACAAGCTGGGCACGGTTTACTTTCAATGACAGGAATTAACTTAGCCCACTACTGCCTACATTCACAATTCTGCACAGATATGACCAATTTAACAATAAGTTACCTCAAAATGAGGTTTTCTTTCCAAAGACTCTGAAAGTTGGACTGTTGTTCTGTGCTCCTCCGCCTGCTCACACGAAGCGGTGGCAGCGACTCCTTCCTGTTTGGTTAGGGCTTTCCCAGCCTCCTCCCTTTTTTCCTCCTTGGCCCCCTGAGTCCCAGCAGAGCCCTCCTTCCCTTTCACGCCAGCAGCCACCGCCGATGCTGCCTCAGCCTGGGCATCCAGCGCAAGTCCGGCCACTTTAGCAGGATCCCCGCCTGCATGCACCTCCATCCCATGTCTCTCCTTGACAACTACAGTCTCTTGTACAACCTTCTGCACTGTATCCTGATCCGGCTGAACTGCTTGTTTCATGTCACTGGAAGTTATCTCCTGAGATGTCGTCGTGTCTATTCTCTGCAGGGAAGGAGGAAAAAAACCCTCAGCACCAGAGGCAGACAACACTATTTGCAGTAGGTCCTCAGCTTAATGTACTGTGAACATAAATTTAAATAAATGGGCGTTATATTTTGCCAAGTTATTTCTCTCACACTGCATGGATTTTCAATCTCAGGTAGTTATCAGTATAGCAGAAGTGGAAAACAAATAAAAGTGAAGAGAAACTTTGATGTCGGTGTTCTTCTCATCGGTATTTTTGTGTGAGTTTTACAAAGGCAAAATACAGAACCCTGCAAAATGACCAAAATAAAATGAAATGAGAAAAAGCCTGGTTGTTGTTGTTTTTTTTTTTTGTTTGGTTTTTTTTTTCCTTTTTGGTGAAGTTTTTGTTGTGGTCCATTGTAACAAAGGAAAACACACATGAATACATGCATTAGTTATACAGTTCCAAACTGTGCAAAAAACCACGAAACAACAGAAAAGCAAAAGTAATTGGTGTGTGGTTATGACATCGATGGAGGGAATCAAGCAGCCACCTGAGCCCAACTATGGGAAGTAGAAGTAACCCCTCCTATGAACTCAGTCGGTTTTCTGGCGGACTCTATTAAAGTGAAGATATCTGAACCATCCAAGGTTTTTTCACTGGTGGACTGTTTAGTCTAAATAGACAAAGAAATGTAGAGTCATACACAGAAAAGAGGCAGACCCATATGCACAGACATATTAATTGCCAAAACCAGAGGCGGAGACGGAGGAAAAGGAGGAAAAGGAGAGAAGGTTGCAGGGGCACGGAGAAGTTGGAAACAGGAAAAGAATGGGAAAATAAATCAGAGCGAATTCATAATGGCTGTAGTAAGCAATAGTCACAAAGCGTAGTTGTTAGCATTGGCATTTTGCTGGTTCAAGCAAACCTTTTTTTTCCCTTTTATTAACAAGCCACAGCAGCAATACTGAATTTCAGTACATAAACCAGAAAGGTTGAAAGCCTTATATAATGTCTGCTTCAGACTGTGAGACGGATTCAAAGTATGAGAGAAAAAAAATAAGCTGGGTTGGCTGCTGTCAACATAAAGCCAGGCAGCAAGAGAACCAAAAGCTAGGGTGGTGTGAAGGGATTGCCTAAAAAAGTCATGCTTTTATCTTTAAATCGTGGCATGAAGTCAAAGCCACTTGTTACCACTACTTTTGACGCAGACGACTCAGTAACATAGTGAGCAGTAGCAATGGTAAATGGTTGTTCTCTGGAATATCTCCACTCAGACAGGCTCTTATCTGTCCGGGCAAACGCCCCTGCTTTTACAGCTTCTCCGCCAAGACGCTTTTCTGCTTTGCCAAGCTGTATGCTTTCCAGTGTACCAAGTAACTGCAAATCCTGGTCCATCCTTAGTGTCTTTTTCAAACTCTCCTCTTCAGGACTTTGCAACTGAGATTCTGCTTCCTTTATGGGTGTCAGAGAGTCAGACAGCTTTCTTCTCGTGCTCTGCACATCGGATCCCCGCCTGGCTTTCTCATCAGTGACAGACTTGAGGATTTCATACTTGGTCACTACTGGAATGATTTTCACAGATTCTTGCACTTCCCTTTCCACCTTTTGCAAGGTTTCTACTGAAGGCTGTACTGCTTTCTCGCCCTCTTTAGGTTTACTTGTCATGGTTACAATTTTCCCAGATACAGTATCATAGGACTTTCCTAGGGTGAACATTTTCTGCTTATTCTCCTCATTGGATTGTATTTCACTTTCCAAGTCCTCAAAGCTCTGCATTAGAACAGTACTGGATTTTAATATCTCAGGTGGAAGGGAAGTTTTACTGCTCACAGTCACTATTTTGTATGTCAGATTTTTTTCCGATTCACCATCAACTACCTCAGAGGGTATTTTGTCTATAATAACCCAATCCTCAGTGCCCTATATTTGAGATACAAAAGCTAAATTAGAATATCTGAAGGCTTATCTGTAATTCAGGAGCTCTAAAATATGAAGACTTCTAAGAAATCATGTTGCCTCTTCTGACAGCATATAACAACTTTTAACATTGTATCTCTTAGAGCAGTTATCAGGCAAATAAACAGAATCACCTAGGGCAAAACATGATTTTTTTGCATATTTTCTCTCTTCAGAGGTCCATATAAGGCAGACCCAAAAATATTACTTTTGCCACACTATTTCTGTATTTGTTTGAAGCAAAATAGCATGTCAGTGCATAATTTTGATGATGACTGGAAGCAACCTGGGGTTAAAAATCACATATTGCAGTGGTTCACAAAGCTACAGTCAAAAACAAATTACAAAAGTAGGGCAAATAAACCCATTCAGCTGTACCCCAGTTGTTACAAATATACTGTTAATGATGTTTTGAAATATTATGTATGTAGCCTGCACTGAATTTCCTTGTTTTCATTAGAAAAACATAAACGCCCTTCAAGACTGATTAAATGGAGAAGCATCACACAGCAAACCACATAAACTAAGCATTCTACTAAACATTCTGAATGGAACTTAATTGCAGCATCTTTTTTCCTCCTCATGCAAATGTGCTATGTGATTTGCTTTGACTGTACAATCAGCATACAGGTATTGACGTTAAGATTATAACTTCTGTACTTAACTAAGCAAATGATATAGTTTAAAATTGAATGAATTAAAAATAACCTCTATGGATGATGGGATACTTTTCTGGATAATGATTTGATGAGAAGTAACCAAAGTGCCAGCAGATTCTCCTTCCTGCAGCTTCTTCTCTATCACACTTGGCTAATAGAAAAACCAATAAAAATATAAAGTTCACCATCACTCAGCATAATCTAAATTCACTTGATAATATAAAGGAAACTCATTCTTGTGACAGAAGTGCCCTGTTCACCGCAACATTCTCAGTGAGGTTTTTGCTGGAAACGCATGCAAACCGCAAACAACATCCAAACAGCACCGTGCAAGTAGGTTTCTAACTAGCAGAGAAATCAGTCTTCATTAGGAAGCCATAAGCTTTGGAGAGGACCCATTCCTCAGAATTTGGTCCCCAGATTATATCTCTGTCTGAAACTTATGAAATAATAATAATAATAATAATAAATATAAAAAGGGAGGGCTTGGAAAGGAAAGAAAATAATAAAATAAAAAATCATTGCCATTGTTTCTGACTGCATTTCAATGAATTATTGTTTATTTTTACCTGCATTTCAAGGAATGTAGTACCTCCCTTCTGCAAAAATATGAGTTTTTCTGATTTTTCTGTTTCTTCTTTGGTCTAATGTCAGGGGAATAAATTATTTTAGTAAATGGAAGGTATAAATTCCACTATACTTTAACAGCAGCTCATCATATTTCTCTACTCTACAAATTATTAATCACATGGAAAATTAGGAAACAGAACTAAAGAGAATCATTTTACAGCATAGAGGTTTCCAATAAGAAGTGATATCAGTGTGTCTCTACGGTGAATGCAAAAGAGACATGAGTATACAAATGCTATGCACAAGTGTATCACAAAACCCACTAAACTGAGTAACACCAAAGCGTGGATGCACTGTGTTTGTTCCATTTCATGTTATTCATTTAACTGGGACTGATGCCAACTTACACAGCTTCCATCAATAGCCCAGAACAGGCCCCTCCACCAACAACAAGGCTCTCTTCTGAGTCTGCAGCCCTCTCTGCTGAAGCAGGCAGAAGGTGTGCCCAGCAAAGATTCAGCTCTCCCTTTTTCCCTGCTGGTATTAAAAGTCTTAGGAGCACTTTTCTTACCACAGGGTAACTGTTGCTCTATTATCCTGTGGTCTGACACTGAAATCTCCTCACTTTTATCCCATCAGTGCTTTCAAAGTGCTGTGAGAATAGTAAGAATATCTCTTTAACTTGGACAAGTTGGAAAATTTTGAATGTTTATAAAACTCAATTTCCCAAGCCTTTTGAGCCCAACTTCTGTGCTAGTCACTGTTGACATTAGGCCAAAGAAAGCCCTTCAGAGTTTTCAGTAGCAACTATCCTCAATAGACATGCCAGTGGAAGTCCTATGACTGGCTTGATAAAAGGGTTCAAGTACTCAAGAGGAGAGGTAGAAGTTTAAAGAAAAATATGAAACTATACAGAGAAAAGGTTAAGTTGTTCAGCTCCCTGACTGCGATGAGATGCATAACTCCTTTATTTCTAAAGTATTGGTTTCATCCAATCCAGGTCAGATTGAGTTTGTCCATATGATGGTATTCATGTTCTGCAGCTATCTGGCCACCACTGTGGAAGATATTTTAAATGATATTTTTTATCACTAAGGAAAACCAAAGTATTTCCCCATCTGTTCTAAAAAACCAAGTGGTGACTAGACAGGCTCAAAGTCACAGTGACCAAACACTCTCAGGTTCCACACGCTTGAAGACCACATTTTGAAAAGACATTGTTTCTTCTGTTCTTGTTTTAGTATAAGAAGGAGCTAAAGGTAACAGCACTGAATAAATTTTTAAAGTGGATATGCTAAATGCAATGTGTGACTTCTTTGACGTGCAGAAGGCACTACACTATCCTGACTGCCTCTGCATTTCTTACTAGACATCAAGATGCTGATTTTGACCTATGGACGGCTTCAATTTTTCCTGATAAAATCCCTTCTCATCAGGACATGTGAACTGAAACCATCTAATTTACTGGGACCAAAAGAATGGTCAAGTGTTATCTACAGTGGAAGTCACCTCAGAGTTAGGCTCTGATATCTCAAGTCCACTCTCAGTTTTCCACAGAAAAACCTCCATTTGGATGAGGGTCTGCAAACCAGATGTAGATTACTTAGGTGCATGTAAATATACATACATCTAAATAAGTGGACATTGTTTCTAACCAATTCATCTTCCACTACCAAGAGAAGAGATACCAGATAATTCTTGCCCTTTACCTTTCATACATTTCTGAATGGTTAAATTCAGATGTACTTCCTCATGGTGAAGCCTACATAACTGTGTAATACCTTGCTACTGCTTGTGTGTTTTAATTAAAACTTTATATTACATTCTTAAAGTAATAAAGATATTAAACAAAGAGGGTGGTACTAAGTTAAGTTTATCCTTTTCAGAAGGATGAACCTCTATTTTCAACTACAACCAAACTAACCTGTTTTTAGGGCCTGTAATGATCCATGAACAATGCAGTAGGAGCAACACTAAAACTCCTCTGTGCTACCCTCAAAAGGGAAGCTTTGAGCACTGAGTCTGCTTTTTTAGGTATTTTAATCCAACTTGAATGCCATACTAACACATGTCTGGTGCCCACATCAGCCACTGAGTATAAGGTGGGAGAGGAGGAGGTGAAAGCCCTTTCCTTGGCAATATCCTTTTCCCTATGAGGAGAAGCTGAGGCTACTTGTATGCCTTCAGGGATTCCCTTCCCCAGAGCTGTGGGTCTGCAACACCAACATCTGAGGTGAGAGAGCAGAACACTCTTTCAATTTGCACTTCCCAGACAATTTTCACTGAATTCCTTACAACATTACATCAGTGCTGTGAGCACAGAAACAAATCTCATGACCATTTATTGGTCTTTAGTGCTAAAAGCAAGAGGTACCCATGAAGATAATTCCTGTGAGACAGAAAACAGATATCTATTCATAATAGAATAAAAAAAAAAAACAACCTTTCAGGCAGACCACACAAGATTATTTCTTTTTGCTCTACTGGACTTAAGCCAAGACACTGCACTATGTATTTTATTGCAACATAAATGTTGCCTTGCTATCCTGACATGTCCTTATCTACCTACAGATCAAGTAAACACCAGCTTTTAAACTGGCAAGTCTCTTACAAGCACTTCAAGACTGCACAGTGAGCAAGATTTCTTTACACACGCACACTGCATGAAAATGCAAATACTTAGCAATCTGCACTGGGTCTTCAATGGCAGTATCCAGAAGACTGCAGCAACCACCAGGTCCCTTATGGAACTGGCCAACAAAGTCTAATTATCATCATTATTTCTCCCCTGTCTTCACAGACTGAGTTCTGCCCTTTGCTCTGTGTTTTCGCTCCAAGCTTGGCACCAGAGCCCCCACCCGTCTCAGTACACAGCTGCTCCCAACCAGTCACCATTGTTTAAATTTTCTCTCCATCACTTTCATGGTTTCTTTCACGCATGGCTGGATTTCCTCAAGCTCACCGAACCTGTAACAAGGCCTGTATTTTGCACCCTCAAAGAGACCCAGTTCTGCCACACGACTTCCAGTGAATTTAATTCCCTAAATACATATATATATATTTATATATGTATATATTTATGGTATCTGCTCTTTCTCCTATCTTTGCTGCTGGAGCCTGAGTCCTGAGAAGAGGGAGTGCCTGCAAGCAGGGCCTGGCCTCTAACTATGGCCTCTAATCTAGTGGGAGCTGCTATAGGTAAAAATGCATAGACAAATACATAATGAAGCCTTTCAGCTCACGCTGACCTCTTCAGGCACTAGTGGTTCAATCATAGGAGCATCCTCCTGCCTTGCTGCAAGCCGAACGGGAGATGTGGAAAGCCTCTTCTCCCACTCATTAGACACAGTCGTTTCTGTGGAGGTTTCCAAGAAGGTGCGTTTCAACTCGCTTATATTGGTCTGATGTTTCATCAGATCTTCCTGGGTTTTGTCTAGATCCTGGACAGTTTTAAAAGAATAGAGCAGTTTGTGATATATACTAAGCCAACCAAACTTTAGAGTCAAAACACACAACTTGGTTAGTATAGAGGGAAGTAACAGCTCAGGGAGCCGGGGAGCACAGCACTAACACAACACTCTGTGAAAATGTGGCATTTTGAAAGAGAACAGCATAGCATAACTCATACAAGTGAGTCTAAATACACTCTTAAAGAGCTTATCCATATTGCTATAATTTGCACCTGATAAGGAGGCTCCAAACAAACATACATATGCGCGTGGAGGCACACACATATACGCACACGCATATATTGATATTTAGAGTACAAGTTAGAGGAGTCATCATAGTCTGAGAGAAAAAATAATCTATTAGCAGGTGGGAGTACACAGTTCATGCATCATAGTGCAGATCCACAGTTTACCACTAAAACTAACACACATGTACGTACATGCACTGGTATATACCAATACCAACCTCTAACATAAGATTACTATGTTTGACATACACATTTTCACCCTGTATTCGCTTAATCAGACTATTCTGAAAGAAGTGAAAAAAAGAAAGGGAAAGGTAAGGGACACAGTATTGAAAGGATACAAAATGCTGTTTCTACACATTTCTTCACAGAGAACCGACAGTAACATGCTGAAAGAGGCAAACACCTCCAACATTGATACCTGAGCAACAGCTAGACCTTTCATTTCTGTACCTGTGCCTTTAGATCTCCGTCCTCCTCTTGATCCGACTGCCAGCATGAGAAAGATTGGAAAACAACACCTTACCCACTTGTAGGAATGAAGGCTTTATGAACATTGGTGAGAGGTACACACTAGAGTAAAATCCTATTTTCTTTTCACCAAGGATTTAAGGAGAAGGAATAGACACACTGGTTTTGCACAGTTTTTCTAACTCAGAGCAAACCTCCTCTTCTCAAATTCATTTTTTGTTATCAAAGGGGTATTAAACATCTTCCCTTTATACATATTGCTATGCTCCATATTCACAGAACTCTGTTTATGGAGCAGCAGTTGCACCTTCTCACCAAGGTCACGGCTAGTCTAAGACCGAACAGCAGCAGCAAATTCTTTGGAATTCTGTGATCCCAGAGTTTACATATGACGTAATCTGGGCCACAAGCAAAGCTTTGCATAAACTTGCAATGGCAAACAACCTGCAATGCTTTCTACATAAGGAAGCACATTTTATTTGCTTAAAATGCTATTTCCCTAACCTTTGTCCCTTTCTGTATTTCTGTAATTTTATTTCATATTTAGCCTGTATATATTCTTTCAGGACCTATCATCTGGAACGGCACACACATCCAGTCCACTTCAGTGCAAATTTTCAAAATCAATGCCACAAGGACTTCCCCGGCAGCCCTATTTCCAAGCACACAATTTTCAGGTGGCAAATATACTACACATTTTGAAAATCTGTAAGGAAAACTAAGATGTGCTATATCTTCTCCTCTAAATAAGGATGGCAACTAGGGATATTAACACACATTTTCGAGTAATAAACTGAACACTTTACATGTCACAATTTTATGACTATGTTTTACTTTCTGCAGGGCTCAAGGCTGAAGCTATGGAGTAAAAGAAGCATTTTGGGCACATTTTGTGCTCCTGGCTCATCTCAGTAGACTTAATGTTGTTGCACGGTTTGAATTCTTTTAATGTCCATGCTGCTTTTTTATTGTTAATTTTTCATATAGTCCTAATTAGACAAATGACTCATGGGAAAATCTGTTGATTACTTTGCAACTCAGTTCAAATTTATTCTATTTACAGCCAAGGCTGAATTGTCCTGACGTGTCATACAGAAAATTTTTCCTTGACTATAATTTTAACAGTCTCAAATATTAATGAGAGCCTTCTGAAAATCTAACTAGTGTTTGTGGTAAGACTCTGTTTTCTAGCAGATGTCAGAAGAAATTCAGCTCATGTTTGCAGCTGCAACCATATTAATTATGAAAGCATTATATGCACTTCAGTGAAGTCACATAGGGTTGAATTTGCCTGCACAGTCTATGTACCATGTTGTGGATATGAGGCTTCTCAGTACAAGGAAAATATAAACATTTTACATTTCTCCTCTGAAAAGAATACCTGGACTAGTGATGGCAATATGTGAAGATGTCACATGAAATTACATTGAAGAAAAATCTTAGACATTTAAAATATGAGAATACCGATATTCAGTAAATTTGAAAACTGGTTTGTTTTTTTTTTTTTTCCTCTTTTCCCCACTCTCCCACTCAGGTTGCAGAGTATAAGAGCAAACAAGCAAACAAAAAACCCCAGGGCAGGATCTGGCCAGCACGATCCTCCAGGCGGGCAGCAGTGGTGAGGATGACACTGCCACTGCCCCGCTAACCGCACAACGCAGAGGCTTCCAAACCAAACTCAGAAACAAGAGGAATCCACAGGGAGCACCAGAAACCGAACTGTCCTAGCAAAGCCGTCCCGCTTGCAGGCACGCACATGCACACACGCGCAGGGAGGGATCCTGAACTGCCGTAGCAGACATGCGCTTGAGCCCCGAGGCCCAGGGTTGGGAAGAGACGAGGCAAAACGTTCTCCCCTGCCATAGCTGGGTGCCGGCGACTGTACAAACCTCGGTGGCAGTGGTCTCACCATCAGCCGCAGTATCCGTCTGCTCACTGTCAGTCTATTGGGTTAGACAAGTACCCAGGTCCCGAGAGGAAGGCAGGAATAAAGAATAAACCCAGCTCATCAGTACATGCGGCTCACGTGGGGAACTGTTAAACTCAACATCCCTGTGAACTGCATTAGCATTGCTTTTCAAACAACGCACATGTCAAAGAAGCAAAATAAAAATGCTATATTAGTAAACAGAACAGACTCAGAGGAAGACTCGAGGCGTACTGTACACAGTATATGGCTTTGCCGGAACAAATTTATAAGCCAAACAAAACATAACTGGAAAAGTGTTATTTGAATAGCAGATTTTTTTTTTCCTTAAGGAAGCCAGATGGCTTAAAAATAAAAAAAAAAAAAGGGGGGGAAAAAAGTGGCTAACATTTTCTAAATAAAATTTTCCTCCCATAATGATTTTTTACAAAAAATTATTGAACTAATTTTTGTTCTAGCCAATATAAAGTGGTGGTTAAATTTTTATATGGAGGGGAAAAAGATAATTAAAAAACCCCAACAATAACAACAGAAAAGCTACTTTTACAGTCATCTGACTTTCAGCCCCTCATTTGTACAGAGGTTATTCTTGTCTCCACATTTATACACCATGAGGCTGTCTGCATTACCAAGGAGTTCAATTAACCACACCCCCAGCCCATCTACTCTCTGTCTGTGGAGTAATGATAACGCTCAGATCCCACTCGGTTCCAATAAAGAGCAGTTGATAATCGTTAATGATAGTAAAAAGAAAGAAAACTGCCATTAAAAGAAGAAAATAATACTTCTCATTCCATTTAAGAATATGGATGAAAGCAGGAGAAAAACAAAAGTAACTCCCCCCACCCTCCAAACACTTACTAGGTATGAGTGATAAAAATGAAACAAAGCACAGCATTGCACAGACTGATCTATTGCTGCTTTGCATGAAGAACATTTTAGTGGAGAACAGAAGTGTTACAATTAATAGAGTGGAGTGGAGGTTGCTACAGACTGAGAAGAGAGCCCAAAAAACTACTCCGATGTCAGGTAAGCATATGGAAAACTAGTATGTAAAATACACCCTACTGCCCCAGACTGGCACATCCAAGTTGTTTTGATAGCAGTGAGAGCTCTGATTTTCTGTGGTCCTTAGATCATCTAAAGTAACCCAGGCAGGCAATTTAAAGCCAGGACAACACATCTCATCCTCCAACCACATCACTATGAATGAGAACAAAAGAACCAACCTACTGGTGGATGGAGTATCAGTCTTAGCTTTGAATTTCCTCCAATCTTCTGTCATTTTCTGACAACTCCAGTGTTTCATAAGACAATGCTTTGATTTTTTTCATTGCTTTGTTTTCTATTCATCCCTTCCTTTGAAGAGTTTGAATTGTTTGTATGACAGGCAGAAGAATAAACAAGCATTTTGCACTACTTGCTAAGTGCATGAATTCAAGTTACATGTAATTTTTCAAGCAATGACCACTCTTGAGACAGACCACATTTATTTTTAAATGGAAGTGTAATGTCAAAGTAGTCTATTAGGTCCAATTGCTTTCACTAATGTGCTAGAAAATTGTTTCTTTATTAAGAAAGGATCTCATATCTTTATAACATTAAAGGCAATTGTAAAGGCATGGAAATAGAAAAAAAGATGCATTGTCACTCCTATTTACAAGAAAACAAAAAGCAATGAAGACGAATTAATGAATCTAGGCATTTAAAAAGAATTAAAAATTGTGTCAAGGCACTGTAACACAGGTCTGGCACATAGGGTTCATTTAAGAACTTGAAGTCAATAGAAAATTAGCTGCTAAGGTACAAACACAGAAGCCAGTGAATTCCAAGGGGTGAGATTCTGTCTTTGACTGCACAGACTGTCTCCAGATGCATAGCTCAAGGGAGAACAAGCTCAGCAATGTACGACATTGGTTCAGGATACTGGCTGTAGTCTTCTGCATCTCTATGTGCAATCTTTTGTGAATTGGGGGACAGGGGCAGAGGCTCCTATTTCTTTTGTTGTAAGTGGAAGTGCTTTATTGCATATTGCAACATAATGTCTGCTAATAAGCCAATCAACAGCCATGGAGTCGAAGTCAGCATTACTGAGTTACTTGAAATAAAGATCTGGGGTTATCACAGAGCAGGGAATGGTGAATTAAGGCTGAGCAAGGCAGGTCTCCTCTGGAGCAAAGAGTAAGAAAGGCCAGGCTCAGCTCCAAGACGGTGGACAGCTGAGGTGGGGCTGGCGGGCAGGCGAGGGCTGGAGCAGGACAGAAGGCAGCTTCTCGTGACGTGCTGAGGTTGCACCTCTCCTACCCTGAGATCATAACTGCTGTGATTTGTTTTGCCAATGTAATGCAGACATGCCCAAGTTTAAAACATATTCACTTTCATGCAATATTTTGAACAAGAAATACCCTGTGGATTAGGCACAAGTCTGTGTTGTCTGCCAGGAAGCACTGCCAGAGTAATCACCCCCATAAAAGAGTGATTCTAAAAAGCCTATTTTAGATGTTTTTATGCTCAATACTTCCTAACTTTACTAACAAAAAGCGGTGCTCATTTCTGAAAGAGGAACAGACTAATGTATTACATAAACACTGCCTCATTATTGCCTCTGGAGCTGGAACGATATTAATGCTGTTATTGCTATTAGATTAATCCAAGTGCAGAGCTAATGCAAATTGAGACCTAAATGCTTGTCTCAAAATGAGGAAAAGAAATGAGACAGCAGCATTTTGGACGCCTTTTATCAGAAATTGCACATTATTTTTTAGTTTTTAGGCATCACAGAGCCAAAAGAATCTAAAGACAATATTTTTACAAGACAAATTGATGTGACTTTTGGCTTTCCACAAAAAAGAAATTAAATCCTGCATCAAGTCTTACAAAACGAACAGCAGCAGATAATATAAATGTTTAGATGTTCAATCTGGTTTATTGAAGAGAACTACTGCAACAGTATCGACAAGTGGCCGAAGTGGCTTTTTTTACATGGCCAACTGGTCAGTGATTATCTGATTGGGATTTGTTTTTACATACAAAGCAAAACCTTACTTTTGTATTTGAAGTTGAAGATGAAAACAGAAAATCAAGAAAAACCTGAACTCATTATTTTATTCTGTCAACAAAGAAAAATCAGGCTCCAACAAAAACTGAGCTGCCAGTAACTCTGTTATTGAAGCAGATTCCCTTCCTCCTTCTGGTTATACCATCAAATGCCCAGTACTCAGAACTACTGCAGATTCCTGCTGCAGCTGGTTCATCTGCCTGTGATGACCCTGGTGGCTTGAGGCATCAGCTTTGGCAGTGCTCATCTAACACTGCAAATGTCAAGACAGCCCACATGGCGTGCTCCTGCAACAGCTGCAGAACAGCTGTCCCAGTCTGACCCCTCACTGATACATTGGATTTAACCAGGGGAAAACAATTTAATCTGCAGCAGAGATGGGATCAAGGCTGAAAATCGAGATCCAGGTTTCGCTGGACCAGAAGGCCTTTCCTGGGGTTCAGCTACAGCTGATAGCCTTTTGCAAAAAACTGAGTCCATCTGGACTTTGCACATACTGAAGCTGCTGAGGGTGTTCATTATTGTTGAGTGGCTAGTCATATAAATAAATGTATATACATATGCATATATTTGCATGCTTCAGTAATTATACAGAAAATTATACTTAATACCCACTATTTAGATAACTGTTCTAACCCTAGTATCAACTGATGGAAGGTTTTATTATTTAGTGCAAGTCACTTTGCACCAGCTGACACAGTTCAAGCCAAGCCACTTCCACACAGTGTTGTGCCTAACCCTGGGCTCCAAGCTGTACTCCCAGCATGAGGAAAAAAAAAATAAAAAAGAAGAAAAAAAAACAAAACCAAAAAACAACAACCCCCAAACCAGTAAAAAGAAACCCTTCTAACATATCAGCACAGACAGAAATGAGGCTCTGAAAGTAGGACCACTATTGCAGCAATCTAACACTGGTTAGGACTGAAGCACTGAACACAAAAAAGAGTGTGTTCGATGCCGAGGTACACACCTCTTCCTCTGAACTGTCACTCAGGTCATTGGCAAGTGAGGCACTCAAGGAGGCCGCCTTGGGCTCCAGGTAGCAGAGGCACATAGCCAGAGGAAAGGAGAGAGTGAGGGCGTATGGCACTGAGAAAGAGGCAGAGAGCAGAAAGAAAAAAATGAAGAGGAAGCAAGGCACGAGGGAGGGGGAGCGGATGGGGAGGTAGTGCTGCACACTGGCAGGCAGGAGGTTGGTTTCGGAGAGGTTAGGGAGCGACAGGTAGCCATCGTCATCCAGGAGGGAAG
The DNA here is from genome assembly GCA_025920805.1 of Petroica traversi. Taxonomy (NCBI): domain Eukaryota; kingdom Metazoa; phylum Chordata; class Aves; order Passeriformes; family Petroicidae; genus Petroica; species Petroica traversi. The sequence continues at coordinate 12,416,853 of JAHLSL010000019.1, forward strand.
GAAATGACTCTGGAAGTTGCAAGGAGAAGGAAAACAGCGTTCCGCCTTTGCCAGCTTTTTGCTTGTAGCCAAAAGCCATGTCTTGCTCAGCGGAGCAAACTCGACCCTTCCTGTCAGAGTCTGGCTCCGACTCGCTGCGTTTTGGAGCGCTCTCTTTGGGGGCCTCACAGCCTAAGGACTTTGTCCGAGTGCTCTCCTTGCATCTCCTGCGAAGCTTTGCTGAAGATACATGGGGCTGAGAGGATGGCGAGGAGTGGTGGGAGTCAGTGCCAAGCAAAGATGGCTGGTGACAGAGAAAGAGCAGCAAACAAGGCGCAAAAGCAAAAGGACAAAAAGAAAACTGTAATTAGTTAATTTTCTTCTGTGTTGATAAATAATATATATTATATATATATATATATAATTATAAACAGTATTTTAACACCACAGCTTTCCACTGATTTAAACGGTGCATGTTCCCATGCCGCACACCACAGGTATTAGTGAATCACGCTTCCAGCTTATAAAAGGCAACTTCTTCATTCAACATTTGCCCAGTCCTCTGCAGCACAGGATTTACACAAAAGCTCCATGGCCACATGGGGAGTTTCAGGTGCTGCCAATTTCCACTTACTGCAAGACTGGCTTCCAGTCTTAAAGAGTTTTCAAAAATGAAGTACATGGAGAGCAACAAAGAAAGAAGGGAACATATTTCTAATACCAGCTCTACTTGTGACAGCATTCTTGCAGTCAGAAGGAGACCCAGTGAAGACCAGATGCTTCCCATCTATGCCTTGGACAATCTCAGAAGTAATAATTAAAACTCCAAGGACTTAAAATTCCTCCACTACAATATTAAAAAAAAAAAAAAAAGAAAAAGCTAGGTCCTAAACCAAACTAAAACACATTGGAGTTTGGTGGGGAGAGCAGAAGTGTGTTCATCAGCTGCTGAAGGAAAAAGCAGCTATCCTAGCAGCCAGTTCCTCAGCACAGCTCCCACCCCTGGCCTCTGCTTGGCATCCTCACAGCCCTGCCCTCACCTCTGCCCGCCATGAGCCCAAGCAGGCAGTGCTGGGGCTCACCCTCTCTCAGTCATGCACCCTGCCAGCCCCTCCATGATGCAACATCTTCAGCCGTACACTGAAAGAAGGAACTGAGACTTGTGGTTCAGGAGACCCCCATCATCTCTCACTGGGGATCTGAAGGGGGCTGGCTAGAGAGAGAGGTCCTTGCCCCACACAGCCACATCTCCTCATAATCAAAATGTGACCCTTTACCCATAGTGAAGAGGCAAAAATGCCACCGATGCTCTTGCTACAAGTTTTACCACAATGCCAAAAATAATGGCTACCAACAAGCAGGATTTACTTTTATATGCCACTTGCAGGGTATTCAACAGGCCTTTCAGGTCATTTGAGGACAAAAAAATTGGTAGGAGGAGGGAGGTGATTCAGCAGAAATGGTGACTGTCATTTCACATGCTCCCTGCAAACAGACACCATGGCTCTTTAGAAGGACAAAAACCACTGTCATCATCAAAATGCATACCCCAGTACAACACATCTGCCACAATGCTGATGGATCGGAGATGTTTTGGCCAAAGTCCACCAGGTGCACTTAGCTGAAGTGGCCCACTGGATCCATGACCAAACTCTAAGTGTCTGAGCTGCTCCACTCATAGTGCATCTCCCCAAGGAACTATAATAGCCATTTCACTTTCACTCCAGCCTCCCAAAAGCAAAATGACTTTAGATCCACATCAGCATTTGCCTCCAGTTCAAACCGGTGTTGAACTGGAGGCAAAAAGCAGATCCAAGTTTTAAACACAGGTTGCTACTAAGCCCGAACTTTACCAGGTATATTAATGGTAGGAATGGGATGTAAGGCAAGTAATTACTTGGAAGAACTGCTTTCCTTCCTCTTAATATTTCTCTTTCTCTCTTCTCTAACAATCTATCTGTTCAAGGAATCTGTATTCCCAAATTAAGCAATCAAAACCGAGCCTAGCTTCAAACTGCTTTCAAATATCTTTAAGGGTTTAATGCAGGAAGCTCAAATCAAAATTTAATGCTGATGGACTCCGATTTTTGTGTGAGCTAAATACGCACACAAATACAACTTCTCTTTATATTGTAAAGATAAAAAGTCCAAAGTAAATGTATTCTTTTCTAGTACAGACTATTCACTTACTGACATCTTTACAGTGTTAATATTTAGAATAACTTCTTGTACTTAAATATGCAAGGATAAAAAAAAGGGAAAATGTCTTCATGGAAAAGCTGAAAATATACCTAAAATATTTATATGTCCTTAAAAAGGGATTTGATTTCAAGCTTGTCTGTGTTTCTTGAGACCCTACTCTCTTTATGATGAAAGACAAATCTGTTAGCAGGTCCATGTGGAAGCAGGACTGAGATCTCTGTAGGTTTACAAAACTGAAGGTCTATTTATGACAGTTTAAACAGCAGTCATCTCTTGAGTGGGGGCAAAAATCAATCATTTGTGCATATTTAAGTTCCATCAAATTAGTCTCCTAAAATATCTTTGAGTATTTCTAGCTATTTATAAAGAATAGCTAGATGATCTTCAAAATGCAACTGGTGCCTCCATTGACTTAAATTAAACACTTGGAACAGAACTAGCTTCTATTGGATGTTTTCTACAGATTTGATTTACATCTTTCCCCATGCAGGAACTAATGGAATTTCAAGAAGACTTCAGCTAAATTTTGTAGAGATTATCTTTTAAATGCTACAATTTCAGCACACACTTAAAAAAGAAAACCCTTTCTCATTTGGTGTTTTCAGTAACTTAATTTGTTTCTGGTTTTCAATATCTTAACTGCAACTCTTTTTGAGGACTTGGTCCTTTTGCTATGTAACTCCTTGTGGCCTTATATGATAAAGCTAAAAGTTCAGGTTCTCACATTTGTATACTTGACAGTCCTGTGGATATATATATCAGGTTTTTCTTCCTAAAAGATGAGGGTAAACCTTACATGTTTAGCAAGTGCATTCCACAGTACACTTTCTGAATGTTATTCTATCATATTTCTCTTCACTGTCAATCTCTATTCACTGGTTTTTCCATCTTCCTGTTTTGTTTATCCTGTATTAATATCTCAGTAGATACTATGCACAACCATGCGTAAATGTGTGTGTGGCAGTGGTGGGATTGAAGATGATGAAGGATGACTTAAATTTAACAACTGAGAAGAGAACCATCAATAAAAACTATTTTCTTCAACAGACTTCAAACAAGTGAAGCAAATGCTTTTGTAAGTCAGAAAAAAATTGCTTATAACAGCAGATCAATATCCAGAAGTTAATAGAGAAAAAATGCTCACTGAAATTCATGCAAGGAAACAGTGTTATGAGAAGTTTAAGAGGAAAAGACAATACTTTAAAGCACAGAGCTACATAAGAGAATACAGAACTATTTTGTTGCCTTGTCAAAATAAAAAACCAGGATGGCCACACTAAAGCCAAAACATGACCGAAAACCAGAAGAACAAACATGCACTGCCAGGCTACTTCTGTGCATTTCCTAAGAGATGTTGAATGCTGCGTGAAAAACACCATTCTGACTGTTAAACATATTTCAAAAAACAGTCCAAGGCAGGATCTAGCTTTTACAACATCATATGAAAACTGAAAGGACTACAAAAACATTGTTTCAAGACGCGTACATACACACTGTATACCTCCTTTCACAGAATGAGGTTTACTTCCTCTTTTCCCTCCCTCCCTAAAAATTCTGTGTTTCTCCAAGCACTCTGCAGGCAGCTCTGTTTAATATAAAACCCTGAAAATTCTACCTTGGTGTCATGGCGTATTGCTGAAATCGGGGTGACTTCCTCTGCTCTCTTCTTTTTGCCCTCTTCATCGTCTTTGTCCTCTTCTGTCTTTTTCTCTGGAGTCACAGTGGTTATCAAGTTGGTCTGAGAGATGCCCTTTGTTGTGGCGTACTGGCCAGTACCAACCTCTGCAGCAGACACAGAATCCTTCATGTATATTTCATGGTTTTCATTCACTGATGCTAAAAGCAAATATTTAAAGAGGGAAAATCTGAAATAGCTTTTGCTGAGAAGCTGCATAAAATTAAAAAAGCTGGTTTAGAAAAACATTTCAGATAATGCTGAAAACACAACTAAGTCATGTTTCAGGAAACCAGAAGCACGCGCATACATTTAAATAAACTGTTTACTTGAAATGAAGCTCATAGCTTTTATAGGCATACACATATATTATGGATGTGTATACACACATTACTGTAGCTAATGTGTGCATTACACAGTAGTTAAATGTCAGCAAGCCATTAAAATTACCACTGTACTAAAACACCAGACAAAAAAAAAGCAGCGCGTTGCCACAGTTATCAGGCAGGAAACATAAGGAGAACCAGCTATGACATCAGCCATGGGGGTGGAAGAGATTTTTTAAAAATTCTGTCAGAATATAAAAATGCAAATCAAATGCAGATTTAGTTATGTTCTGCATTACAGAAAATGACAATATTGATATAACGCAGGCATAATACCTAGTAAAAAGAAAAGTGATCCTTGTATTACTGAGAACTAAAGTCTGCCACTTAGGTGAGCTCATTGTCCAAAAAAAAGTGCTGCAAAGTGATGACATTTAGTCATCAGTGGCCCCAGCCAGAATATTTTATGATGCAAGTGCTCAATAATTCATCAAATTTAAATATATGAAGGTTATTTTGAAAAGAAATAGTACTTTTATAGATAGAATGTATTCAAAACTTTAACATATGCCCAGACACTGCTCTTGACTATTGGGTAACTAATTTCTAAACCAACAGGATTACTCAAATTTATAAACTCACTTGCATCTGTAACAAATGATAGAGCCCGGGTCACAATGTAAGCACAATGCAGAATATTACAGACACATCTGCATTATAATGAATAGATCATAAACATTGATTAAAAAATCCTCTTTCCCCCATTTGCACTTAGGCTAAATAACATCATAAAAACCTTGCAAAGTCTAACAAATGCTGGGTAGAGCATGTCAGGTATCTGTCTCTTGGGATTAAGTTTAGGAGGCAGGAGAAAGCAAAGGGAGTAGAGGGAGATGTCTTGTTTAGATGTTACAAACAAAATAATGCAGAAGAATAATTTCTGCTTTGAAACACATGCAACAGCAATCAGGTCACCAGTTGCTTGGTAACGAGCAAGAAGCACATCAGAATTAGAAGATTCCAAAATAATTAATGACAAGCAGCACCTTTAGAGGGAGAGAAAAAGGCTTGTCACTTGTACTTTTAAATCAAAGCTTCTCCCCGTCCCCACCACCACCTATACTCATTGCAATTGGGATATTCTGCAAGAGAATTCACCTTTTTTATTAATCTGTAATGAATCTGAGTTTAGTTTCACTCTTTTTTTTTTCTACAAAAAAACCCTACAAAACTACAACCTCTTTTTACTCAACAGCTGACAACAGTAATAGCTGATGGAAGCAGTTGATACTCTGAATTACACACTGATTTAACCAAAGCCAGCAGTAAAACCATGACCTCCATGAACCAAGGATAAGGAGAGGAAGGATGTACTATTAAACTGTGTATATCACTTTCCATTTCATACCTTCAAAAGTAACATATGAAAAAGGTCTCTTAGTGCTCATTGGAGCAGGATATGAAGTAATTGGAATCAAGAGTTATTACTCAAGGGAAATAATTAATTTCTGTATTGTTACCTTAAGCAAGAAACCTACACTACACTGGATATAATCCCAGATTAAACCAAAACCCAGACAGTAACTCATGCAAACCCTGAAAATTTTTTGAAGCCTAACTTTCTTGTGCAGGCAGGTCCATTCCATCCTTCCCCAAAGCAGGGAAGCAGATATGAGGCCAAGGACAGAGGCTCTGTGAAGAGTGGGCTCCAAAGGACATCCTCCAGACAAACACTTTCTAAGGACCACAGCAGGACATTTAGCACAGAATTTCTTTGCATCCTCCTCTACCCCTGCAGTGAACGTGCAGGTACTCACAGCCTCCACTCAGCCGAATCTCAAGGAGAGGAGATGATGAGGTTTATACCTAATCTAGAGCAGTAACCACTGTGATGACAGCTTTTGACAAGGCCAGCTGAGAGGACCTTACCCCCATCCAAGCTGCGAGACATGGTGTAACGTTTACTAGAGGATCGCTCAAAGTAGGGTGCAGGACGGTCTATGAGGGCACTGGCTCTTCTCGTCTGGGCCTGCGTCCGCCCGCTGTAGCGAAACTTGGAGCCCAGCGTGAGGAACTTCTTTGGAGGTGCTTCTGGCAGCAGGAGCCTAAAACACACCAAGCAGTGCACCTGTTATTCCCCCTCCTCCAAAACAAATCCAGTGTTTCTGCAGAGGAGAGAAGGCGACTGCTGGGTATCGCTCTCTGTCGTAGCCTGTGCCTCACTGGTCTGTGGCTACAAGGGAATCAAAAGATGCCCCTCACACAGCATGGCAAAACCACTCAGCTGAAGCATCTGAAGATCTGAGTTCTTCCAAATGGGCAAGAATCACTCAGGTCCTTCATGCTTGAAATCAGATTTACAATTTCCTGATCACCAAAACTGAAAATAAGGTGCTCCTTGTATGAGAGGCCCCAACTGGGCTGAAGTGCAGATGTATCTATTCAAATTTAAGATGGTGATGTTATGCTGAGGACAGGGCCAGAACTGATTTCCAGTGAATGCCAGGCCATTCCTGTGAATGAATCCCAGTATTCATTCACAGGGGTGTAAACATTTTTCAGGTTTGAGCTCTCCCACCCCCTGTATTTTGGGCATGGTAGCTGGCTGAAGAAGCCATTCTCCTACTATTGAGTCTATGCTTCAGACACTGATTTTTCATTAAAAATCAGAAAATAACCCAAGAATGCACACTCCATTTCTCTTTAGATCTTTTGCTGCTAAGACTGCATTTCATATGAATGTACAGACAGCCTGGACCAACCATTTTAAGAAAGGAGAGAAACTCTTCAGTACTCCCAAACATTCTCCAGAGGGGGTTCTTAAGCACTGGACACCCTTTCAAACTGTTGAAAATCTCCCCATTTTGGTTTTCCCTTGTTAAGTATCTATTTAATGATTATTTTAGCACAGACCAATTACAGCACTTATTCCACTATTCCAAACTTTTCTCAGTTCTTCTTAGAAGCCACAAAAACAGCTGCAAAACTCCTTAGTAATCCAAAAATTTAACTATGGGTTGGACATTCTGGGGGACCAAAAAAATACATGTCTGTACTTTAATATATAATTAAATAAAAATATATTCTTTTTTATTTTACTCTTGCCCACACCCCCCAGCAATCTTCCATATAAGTTGTTCTCCCTATGCAAGCTTATATGCAGTAGTGCAGCAGAGTCCTTAATCTCTTTAATTATAGCAGCTGATAATATCATGGCACAGATAAAGCAAAATGATTAATTAGGACCAAATGGTAATTTTAAGCAATATCTATCTGAAATAGTTTGAATAATTTGGGTGCAATACCTCAAATTTTGAAGAGGCAATAACCTTTCTTTTTCTGCTCAGAGGTACCTCATGATCAAAAAGACAATTTGATTTGAAGGGTTTTGTCTCTGCTGACAGAATTGATCTTTTGCGTTTTATATCACACCTTTAGGAAAAGAAATCCACATACCTGAAAAATGTATGGTGCTCAACACACACTTTCCATAAGCGCTTTGCAGCACGATGATTTGGCAACTTAAACCCAATAGTGCTTTCAAACTGCTCAAACTAGGTAGGAAAAAAGAATAAGTATGGTTTTGGTGCTGTGCATCTATTTTTAGACAGTGTACACAGGTTCATCTTCACTTCCTCCATCTGTATCATCTCATTGCAAGGGTGAATGTACATGGTCAGGTATATAACCACATACACACATATTCTACAGAAAGAATTCTGGGAAAGAAGCTGGGAATGATCATCTGTGGCAAGCTTTCAGGATGATTTCTGGGGGGAAACACAGGTAATGAGCAAGAGATTTCTTATGGTGACAGTGACGTTTTATATCCCCCAGTAAAAAAGATATCAGTTAAGACTTGGGAGACTTCTGAGAAAACATCATTCAGGTGTTTAAACCCTGTTGATTTAATTTCACCAGTTTAAACTGCAGTGAGAAGCCTGGTAATATCTGGAGGTGAACAATAGTCCTCAGGGACTGATTTGGTCTCACACAGCTTTAGATTAAGAAGATTTACAGAGAAAGTACTACTGTTAGTGAATCACAGTGGTTAGAGCTAATTCATCTGAGGAGGATGAGACAAGGCAGGTACTTGAAAAGAGTTGTCTGGAGATACAAAGAGACCTCTTTAGATTGTGCTGCAAATTTATATTTCAAGTGCAGAAGCTGTGCCAGCTATATCTGCTGTAACATGTTGATGGCTACATGCAGATAGCTGAGTAGATAAAATAGAATTGCTATGACTGGGGAAAGATAGACAGAAGGGCACTTGTAAGGAAGTCTGGGTCCCTACGGAAGCTGACAGAGAAACAAGGCAGGAAACAGCAAAATAATATAGATGACATGTGGGATAGTGAATCACATTATCATCAAATGTAATTTCGACAGAAGCTGTACTGATTATTTTACACATGGAACTATGCTCTGGTCACAGGATACTGTGTACCAAGACCAGCAGAGCTCAACAGGGTAGCAGTGGTGGAGAGCTTCAGTGCAGGCATTGGGAATACCAGTGACTACTTGTCTAGGTTTTTAAAATCAAAGTCAAGGCTGGAAATTTGGTTACTAAAACTGCGTCTGCTGAGATGTAGGTTTGTGGATTTTGGTTTAGGACTCTAAAAAGGGCTCAGGCTGGGGGCTCCAGCAAGTTTCCCTGGTCAATTTTGAAGTCAGTCCCAGTGACTTTGGATGCATTAAGAGAGAAATGCCAGTTCTCATCTAAGCAATTTCTGTCCTGCTATAGAGGTCGACATGCTAAATGGATATGGGGTTTTCATCTATCACAGACTCATTATTGTAATGGCATTTAAAATGGAAATCCTCCTTTGCCTGTGATGATCCTGAATTCCTTAAGAGCTATCATCTTATAGGCCAGGCTGGGTGGAGCCTTGAAAAACCTGGTCTAGTGGATGATGTCGCTACCCATGGCAGGGAAAGGGGGTTGGAACTAGATGATCATTAAGGTCCCTTCCAACCCAAACGATTCCATGATATCCATGATCTCAGGGCCAGCACGCGCTCAGCCCATGAGGTCGGTATTTGCTTGGCATCCGGCTGAGCCACGAGAGGGCACTCACTGTACAAGCTTTCACATTCCCTTCTCCAGAGCCACAACAGGAGATCCTGTGGGGCCTGGGAGGGCTAATGTGTGTAGCTACCCAAAATGCTGCAAATATACCGGTCTGATATGTTTATAAAGTTTGGTATGACCTGTCTACATCTCTTAGTAGGTGAGATAAATGCCAAATTAGTATATAACATGAGGGAGGATAACTAGCTCTCCATGAATAAGCAATTAAATGCCCAAAGTATTCATAACACTTTGAGCTTTTTATGCACAGATGGCCATATTTATTCCTTATGTTAGTTCATGTATGTAGGCAGAAAAACACCAAATAAGGTTTTACCCGTATTTTAAAGAAAGTATATACCTAACCTCTCTTATAAAAATCAGCGTAAATTATAATATATAATGGAAATATAAATGGAGAGGTTAAAATGGAGATGTTAAAAGCTCATAAGACAAAACATATCGACAAATCAGTAAAAACTCATGTTTTTTCAAGAGGTTCATCCACTTAAGAGAATCGGGATGCCCTTACCTCTCCTGGCCGGATTTTGATGTAGAAGTTGTTCCTCTTGTAGGAAATTTTCAAAACCTTTGGCCAGGCAAATCTATTTATTCTGAGTCTGTCTCGATATATTAAGAGTCCACTTGCACAGACTCCCAGCATGATTTCCACTCCTTCGGAATCCTGGAATAGCAAGCAATGCACTTTGTTGAGTATTTCTACCCTTGCATCCTACAGTACTAGGGATTCCTGTATCCTGTGTTTCTATCTGAGCTACGTCTTTTTAATGCATCAGCTGTAGTGACCTGATTTCTGAGTGCTACCCTACTCATTGAATGCATTCATGCAAATAATAGTAAGGTTGGGCAGGGTGAAGGAAACTGTGGGTTTCCAGTGTTTCCTTATATTTTACAAAGACTCCCAAAAGGAGGGGGAAATTTTAGATGTCATTAAAAGAATTATATCAATCATATAGCAAAGTTTCATTAGCATAATAAAAAAGGGTTATTAGCATAAATACCAGATTGAAAGTATGATAGCATACAAATTTACTTCTCCTGGTATCACTCATCTCCATGACTAAGCCATGTGAATCCTCAGACAAATCTTTCCTCTGTAGTTTGCTCATCTTGGCTCTAGTAGGTTTGCTAGTTTGTTTAATGTTTTTGGGTCTTTTCTCAGTATTTTCACTTTGAAATGCCCAGTGGGCATAAAGTTGGCCATTTGGAACAGAAAAGATTCTTTTTTAGAAGTGTGTGACTGTGCCTGTGCTATAACCTACATTTGACAGGAGGCTGTAGCTCAGACACATTAGCACTACAAAAGATTTGCCCACAACCTTATCAGAACATACCCATAAATACATGGGTTTTAACATAAGAAATATACATTTGTCTTTCCTTTAGAAGTCTAAAAATAGTCTAAAACCAATCTTCACTATCTTCTATCACTGTTTTTTCATTTAGCTAAGTACTACTACTGACAGAGAAAAGAATCCACTTTAAAGTACCGAGTTCTTCGCAATTTTTAAAAAACAACCTAAAGTCACAAAAACCTGACCACATAAGCTATGAAGATGTAACCCTATGATAATCATGAAATGAATTAATCATTTTCTTCTGGTTTTTCCAACCAGCTATCTTTTAGGCATTTGGTGAAAATCTGATTACATTTCAAGACCAACACAATAGTATGCATGGTCAGTCATGATGAAACAGCTTCAGCACAGCTTGAAATGAAAAAAAAAAAAAAGTTTTAAAATCACAACATAGAAATAGTGCCACAAAGTCACTCCAGTGTTAGAAAATACACCAATAGAGGACATATGTTCTAGCAAAAATGATACCACCACCTAAAGATAGATTTTTTTCTAAATACAACTCTTTTGTGGTATCACTGTCAGGCACTACAGAAAATAAAAAGTTAATTTTTTTCAGAGTGCTTCAGTTTCACTTCCCTAAGCAAAGAACAATGTCTAAGTACAGTGAATACATTCAAAAAACAAAGTCTCATTGCAGCAATCACACTGCCTGGTGAATGCCTGAAATGCAAGTGAGCTCATAAATGACACATTTCTGCAGGTGCAAGGGGTTCCTTTTGTGGTACACTTTCTCAAAAACTTGTTGAGAAATGCCTTCTTTCCTTATCTCTACCTTTGACACAGATCTAAGTTTATTCAAGACTTCTGTTAGTTGCTGGTGTCAGAGACTGTTTTCCAATGTGATACTACTAGTGTAAAATAAAACCTGAATAAAAGAATTTGGCTTTTTTCAGGAGCCACGTGGTTGCATGGGACAGAAACCTGTTAGCTGTAATGTCCAAGGCACATCCCTTTAGCTCTGCAGATGGATAGAAGGGGGGGCTTTCTCAGAATGGTGACAGCCCAGAGGAAAAATCTGTCTATTTGAACTCATTTTTCATCACAGCCTTGCATTGGATAACTAAGAACTAGTTTGAATGCGAGCTGGGGAGTCCAACATCTGTCCAACACCAAAGATATTGGCACAGCCTTAATCAATTGACATTTATATTGAGACATTTGCCATGGCACGACTTCCAAAAGGCATGCACAGAGATACTTGTCCCTTAGCCTGACACCATTAAATCTCACTGGCAGACCTAATTAAAACTAAACATGACTTCTCACGCAGAGTCTACTTTTCCCTCCGTCAGCTCAGTTTTCAAGTTGACTGTTGGGTTTCTTAACCCACAGACAGACACAACTTGGTTACTAAGGCAGCTTCTTAAAATAAAGAACATCAGTCTTGAGAGAGATTAGGTCTTCTACCATCTTCTCTCGTTCTGAGTCTTTCCATAAGAAAAAATGAAGAGCAAACCAGGATAGTAACACTTTTTCAGAAAAGAATAAACAAAATGGTTATCTTATAATATCCCATCATCAAATTCACAGTTTTTCTTCAATATTCTGAAAAAATACTTAGGCCTTAAAGGTATGCTATGTGAAATTTTCAGTAACATATTGAGCAACTCATTTAAAACAGTAATCAACTTAGTTGCTGGTTTGTGAATTCTTTGCATCAGAAAAAAAGCTATCAAGTGACATTTGCCAATCCATTTCTCTCTGTTCCAAATGTGCTTCAATACTCTGTGTGAACCTGCAGGATACAGAGAAGGCAGTGGCATCCCTCCTGGTAGATGTTGCCCTTTGAGCTGTACACAGATTCGTCATTTTCATTGAAGGCAATTAACAGAACACAAAAGATTGCCTTGAATTCTGTAATATACATGCACAGCTTCCACGAAATGCCCCAGGGACACGGTTGCAGGCTCTTTCAAGATCTGAGCTACAAATTTATCTCATTTCTTGAAAGGATCTACTGCAGCAAAAAAACCAGGCTCACAATAATTTGACCTTTACAGAAAATGCAGTTCTCTCCACAGGGCAGAATTCTTTGGTTCAATATTCATTTGCCAAGGATGCTTGCTAACCTCAAAAATGTTAAAATCCATTAGTCTTACTCTGAAGAGTGAAGAAAACAATAGTAATTATTTATTTGGAAAAACCCCCTAAAACCAAAAATCAGAAAACCAACACAAGGCTAAGAGGTGACTCTCCCAAGCCGCAGTAAGAATGACCATGTTTTATTCATAACTTAGCCTGCTGATGATTAGAGAAACTACTTGATCATGGGAGAATATTTCCAGGAGAATTACTGCCCTCCCTGTCAACCGCAACAACCACATTTTAGGAAAGAGACAAGCTGCTGTCTCCCCATTATCATCAATCTGATTAGGTTTCCAGGACAGCTAAATAATTGCTTGGAAGTCCTTTGCAGCATAGAAATGATCTGCTATCCTCTTAAGACAGCACAGTTGGCCTTATTAAACTGGAAAATGTAGCTGAATTAAATGACAGTTGACCACTATCTGGACACCTTCTAAAATCCTCCCTCATCTCTCCATCAATTCAGTATTTTCCTCAAGGATAGCATTGTTTAATTCACATGAAAGTTGATATGCAACATCTTTGAATCTATAGGATAAGTTATGTTATAGTTACAAGATAAATTTACGCTTATCCCATGAGTTACCCTTCCTCATGTTGGCACATGATTCATCCCACAAAATTCCTGTCTCAAAAATACAAGAAAAAATAAATGAAGGAGTCCATGCAGATTCAAGTACTGTGCCACAGGAAAAATATGTCCAGTGAAAGAACCAAAGTACATACCTTGGCGTGATGGAGATCTACTCCGTACATCGATAGTTTTTTGGCATTCTCCAGGAAATGCATCTCAGCTTCTGCAGGTGTCATTCCCCTGTGGAAAAGTAACCAGTTCTAGCATAAATGTTAAGGAAACAGAATCCAAACAAAAATCCAGCAACTGGAAAACATTTTCAGCCTGCCAGAACTATGGCCATTCCCCTCAGGTAGCTGGGCACGTACCAGAGCCACAGCTCTAGTGCAGTCCCTGTTAACTTTCACATTGCCAAGCTCTTCTCTATCCAAAGACACACAGCAGGGTCTTGCCGGAAAAATATTAAGTCTACCACTGCAGAATTTAACATCTCCTGATGCACTGAGATGGCACCTGAAGAAGGCTGGAGCTCACAGGGATGCCCTTTGCTCACCTGTGGCTCTTGTGCAGCTCGATAACCTTGTCCTCCAGCTCTTTCGTGTGGTTTGGCGCGAAGCGGAACTCGCTGATGTAGTCACTGCCATACTCGTCTGGGTCGTAGTCACCGAGCTCCGACTGCACGGTGTAGGAGCCCAGCAGGGCCAGCGTGACAAATGAGCAGGGCAGCCGGCCCGAAACGATGTCATCTCTCAGCTGCAAGCAGAGGTAGTACCTGCAAGGGAGCACCAAGGCAGCTCAGACAGGGCTCCTCCACTGCTGCCCCCAATGAAGCATCACCCAAGCACTGGAAAGAAGCCTTGGCTCCAATAGGAACTTGCAAACAGCTGAGCCCAGAGTTTTTCAGCCATTTAAGAGGACAATAATAATTTTGTAAAAACAACCCAAAAAACCCCAAAACACGAAGCTATTGCCTAATTTATCAGAAGGAACACCAATTTCTCTTTATACAGCAGCCTGGAGATCTCTTAATAAATTGGGCTATTACTTTGTTTAGCGACCTAGATGAAGAAATACCCATTAAACATTCTAGATTTCTAACATAAATCACTAACATGTAGAACTACCTGATAATTCTTTAGGGAGAAAAAAATAATTAAAACCCTAATATAATGGTCATTTAAGAGCAGCTGAACTCCAAGTCATTCAAAAAACATAATCTGCCTCTTTAGACACAGGTTGTGCTTTCTCAAAAATACATTTAAACAGTAAATGCTGTTAAAACCACAGAGATAGGCAGTGCAAGGTATCACCAGACAGATGAAAACAGAAAAAAAAGTGAAAAGCATTGGTTAAGTGGCAAAGGCAGAGTTCCCAGGGGAAATTCAAGAGTCAGAAGAGGGATAAACCAATCCTTTTCTTTGGAAGTCCTCCGTTCAAGTGTGAACTCTTGGCACACTGTCTTTCTGCACAGTACCTACCACAAGGGACCCTGATCTAGGCCAAAGGGTTCATATTACAAGCTAAAAGCAACAAGTAGTCCATAACTCACTGAAGGTTAAAAATATTCAGAAGCTGCAAAATTTTGCAACAGGCTAGGGAAAAAATTGCTGATCATGGCTCATCATGGCTCAAAGTTTTTGTGCCTCCTTCAAAGGAGGAAATCAGGTGAGGTTTTGCTTATTTTTATTGTGGTTGCAATATGAATATAAAACCAGGGAGCAGAGGTGTAGAGTGCAGAGCTAAGTGACTTGGAGAGCAGCTATTCATTACCACCATATTTGCTAATCCATGCACATCGATTGCTTACTTTGTCAAATGATACACAAAACCTGCATGCATGCTTATTCTCATCTATCCTGGTTTCAGCAGGGAAAGAGTTCATTTTTTCCTAAGTAGCTGGTATACTGCTTGCTCTGTTTTGCATTCACTATGGTCATGAAACCACAACATTATCTCATTTCTTTCCTTTCATAGTTATGATTTTACCTGCAGTAATAACTTGTTACCACTGGCAAAAATGGTCATCAGGCATCTTTGTGAGAATTAAAATCAACTTTAAGGAATATACATATCGAAAAAGCTGGGGTTTAGGCTTGAACTACACAAAACACTTCATAACAAAGAGGAAAAGCACTTTTCACACCTCCTTTTCTGTCAAAGCACTGCATATTTTCCAGAAGCTCATATGAAAAAAAGCGACAATGGGAATATAAAACATTTATTTTCTGGAATAATTAGAGTGTAAGTGCTACTAGGAACAGCTTTTAGGCCACTTTTAAAAAGGTATTTAATGTTTAAAACACCTGGTAATGTCTTCAGATAGTTGGGCAGGGTCTGGAGGGTAGAATTTCACATTAAATGCAAACTGCCAAGCGCCACCTGGAAAACAACACAGATTGACTGAAAGTACACTGCAAGGGCAAACAGAGATGCTCATCCAATTAAATCACCAGCAAACTTTAAAGATATCCCAGAGAAGCAATTAATAAGAACAGGTTTCAGAATATTTTTCTCACACCTCGTACTGAAGGTATTGTATTAGATCAGATTTTAAAGCTCTTTTCTTATTTAGCAGGATTCCCACTGAAGTGAGGACTTCGAGCGAGCAGTAATTTATTACTAAATCTAAAAAAACCCCTCAGTCTGAGAACAAGGTTTGTTGAAAGTAAGCACCACACAGTCTGTACAAGCTTTAAAAACCAATAACCCAAAACACAGAGGAGCTGGAAAGACCACAAGCCAGAGTACAAATGGGCTCTGGGTGATGTGCTGAGGTCTAGCTGCCCAAATCAGCTCACAGCATTCTCTCAGACTGCTGCCTCAGCACATAGCTCCTTTCTTCAGCAGACATAAATTATTGTGCAGACAAAACTGCAAGGACAAACATAGAGTGTATGTCTGAAAAAATACATAGCACTGGGAAATTCTTATTTAATTATTTCACTAAATTTAGTTGACCCATGGGATGGATACTGGTTTGTATTGCCAGAGTTAGCAAAATTATTTCTGGAGTGTTAGCTTTAAATGTTATAAAAAATAATATCAAGGTTTAAAAAAAAGAGTTGAACATGGTATATAGAAGCTATTCTGAAAAAAGGGTTAGGTTACACTAGCACATGACTTGAACGCAAATGAAAAGCAATAACAAAACCCCAAACCACACTGTCCTCACAAGCAACAAGGAAATTCCATTCCATGCAAAGCCCCATCCACTTTGGTCATCCATACATCTCAGAAAAAAGGCTCAAGTGTTCAAGGCCAGGTTGGACGGGGCTTTGAAAAACCTGGTGTAGTGGGAGGTGTCCCTCCCCATGGCAGGGGTTGAAACTAGGTGATCTTTAAGGTCCCATCCAATCCAAACAATTAAATAATTCTATGAATTTGCACGAAGAGTTTTGATGTTCACCATCAGGACTTCTGTTCTTGGCAAGACATTTGGAGTCCTTGATTCTCAGAGCTTTTCCATTTTCTTGGACCATAAAAGATGGTGAAAGGAAGATATGGCTGGCAGTGAGGATGGGCATGATCCTACCAAGAAGTAGAGGAGCCCCTAGGTAGGAATGCAACTGGGGGTGACACCTGGTCCCACAACAGGTGGGACCTGTAAACCTATCCTTTGGCACACACAAAATAAATCAAAACAGCACAGATGGTTAAGATAGAGGAATAAGCAGTCTTCACCTCTTATTTACAGGGGTTGGAATAAAACCTAACACTGTGCAAAATGGAGGGTCATAACTAACTGGGTGTGAACCAAGGGATGAAGTCCAGCAGTGTGGTACAAGTGTTGTACAAGTCAGCCAGTGTTTAGCAGGACCATAGATGGTTTTTGGAAAGCATTACGGGTAACAGCACTACTTGTCCACTGTTGGCCTAGTCCAAACTTCTGGGATGAATTGTACAGAGAAAGTAAATTATTGCTGACATTTTCTGCAAATACAACTTTTCACTACCTCAAATCCAGGATGAGACTCTTCTGCCCTGTTTAATCTCCCACTGTCACAACCTTTCGATGTCTGTTTCGTGGCTTGGGTACATATTAAATGCATTTCAAATATGTGGTGGGGAGCTCAGCTACTTTACTTGCACTGACCATGTGTGTAACCTGACTCATTGTGGTCTAAAGCATCTTCCTCTCCAGATCAATCCCTTCATGAGATTTAAAAAAGGCAAATGTTCATTACTTTGTATTGCAGATCACTTACTTGTAATAAAAATAATGCTGGAGGAAAGAGGAACTTGCTCAAAGTGGGGAAATTTTCCCATCAGCACAAATTAACCCTTTGAATCTTGGAGAGGGAAGAGATTTATTTGCTAGGCCTGACCAACAAAAGTGAATTACCAGAAACGTTTATTTGTGAAAGCACAAATGCTAGAAGAGGTCATTTACAAAATGTGCAAAGAAAAAAAAATACTGAGGTTTTTCTGCCTACAGAAGTCATACAAATAAACATTTTGTCAATTTTTAAAAGTGAGGAGAAGTAAAAAAACACAAGTCAAACATTGAGCCCAGCAGTCTCAATGAGGTTTTCCTTTGAGAGGCTTTTGAATTTCTAATGTAGCAGATGCCCAGTTAAAACAATTGAGTTTTTAAAAAGATCCATGTGAATCAGAAAGTTGATTGAATGGTCACTTTAGGAGCAAAGACTAAGCTTCTGAAAGGCAGAAAGGAAAGATATTTTAGTTAGAGTACTATCTTTGTATCAGTGAATTATTTCAGTATGGGGCATGAGCAATGTTTCTGGATACGATATAAATATCAATAACGCAAGAAATCGTTCATATAGGTGGCCTAGTCCCTAAGGTTACATTGCTTAATGTCAAACTTCAGGATTTTGCATCTCTGCAAATGTCAAGTTGTTTTCAGCAACGCAACCTCATGTATTAGGAGCATAAGTAATGCCTCACCATCAACATGGGGCAAAAAAATCTAAAGGATGTAGATAATTCCTTTGTTAAAGTCTTAGGACAAGATACAAAAGATGGCTGTGATATAGCCTTTGTCCCCATGGGGAGACAATTTAGAAGGGGGCAATGATAACAAACTTACTTCGGATCTGCTTCTTGATTTCCTTGGCAGGGTCCAACCAATTCTGCAAAGAAAATGTTTCCTTTTTTCAATTTGAATTAGAAAACACAATAAACATTATTTTTAAAACAGTGCTATGAGTCAAGCATGTGAAGCTCTGACACCTCTTTCTCCTTGGAGCAGCAGTAGGTAGGGCTAACACTAATTTTCAAGATGTGGCCCTGGTTAAAAGCAGGATTTTTATGAACCTTCACAGACTCTGAGGGCCTGAATGACTTGAAATAAAAGAATAAAAAATAAACATTGGTAAAATGAACCCACAGAGATCTTTTTGCAGAGTATCTTCTGAGAAAACTAAACTTCTACAACCTTGTTATAAAGAAGTTTTTTGATTGATTTTGGTTTTTTTCTCCAGTTCTGGAAAGGCTGAAAAGACTTGCTACAGGATAAGCCTGTTCAGAGTAGGGCACTATTTTTGCAATGCAGGATGGGCACAAGGGGCTCTCCAGGGAAAACCAGAGGAAGAACCACAGCACCTCTTTCCCCATCCACACCATGCAGAGCCCAGTGACTATGCAAGACAAAACCCCTTCTGAGGAGGTGGGGAATTATCCCAGTGATGTGTTAGTACTCCATGGATGCCAAGGAGCAGATGAAATTCCTCTGGAGGGGGCACATGGCAGCTTGGGGTCTCAGTGCCTCTGCTATCTTGACCTCTAAGAGAATCAAATTAATATTAAAAATGCGTCACAGCCCAGAAGAAAAAGCTCGCTTTTCCCAGGAAAGTTCCACTTTCCCCAAAGAAAGATAAACAAGTGTATCAGAGAGACAATAAAACACAAAAGAAATATCACACAAGTAGAACACAACAATCCCTCCCCAACAAAAACAACCAGTTTGCAGCTGTCCAAACCTGCTCTGTGGTGCAAAACATGAGCCTGAAGAACTCCAGCTATTGCTGAACACAAAAGCACACCATGTACCAAGAAATTAAAGATGCGTTAGGATTTCTATTTACAAAGATGACATGAGACGTGGGCATATATTTTGTCTGGCTGGAAGTTAAGTGCCAGAGGATGGAGGTGAATTGCTAAGTACTTTGATATTAAAAATATGTATGTTATTGATCAATAAAAGTGGTGGCAGGTGTTCATTTAACTGTTTAGCTCTGTAAAGTAACTGGTGACCTATAAATGTTCAGTGGTTCTAAACCACGTGTTAATAATGAATCCATGCTTCTCTTTCCTGTAGGAAAACATACCTATCTGGAAATGCAGTTAGAATTCTGCCTAGCTTTAATCAAAACTCAAAACTAAACATATGCTAAAGCATTATCTTGCACTGGCATGGATAAGGTATCTGCTTAAGTGACTTTCTGAATTAGATACAAAGAAGTCTGTAAAGAAAGGGGAGAAAAAATCAGAAAGACTGATTTCTTTCATATCATATATATTTGAAACAAAAGGGAGTGTAGAAAACACAGCTGTTGCTTCCAGAAGAAGACATAAACAGCTAAAAAAGTAGTTATAGCTACAGCTCTGTCAGGGAAGACTTTCCAGGCCATGCAAAGCACAAAATACCTTTGGCTGGTGAACTCTGCTGAGCTACTGTGCATATTGCTAAGAAGTTTTGTACTCGTTCCTGTCAAAATATTTATCTTAAAATGCCAAAATAACACAACATATTTTAAACTGTCCTTTGATACTCTCTCTTTTACCATAAATGTCCAAACAACATATGTATATATCACCTGCCAATTAGATCATCTTTGACACTGGTAATACACAGCTTGTTTCACACTGAAGTTGGGATGCAGGACAGCAGAAACTGATTCACTATTGCTACCAACTGCTTCTGAAGACTAATGTCTTTAGTCAAAACAACAATAATGCTAAGATAAAGTCAAGGCTTAGAGCCTTCCCTTATCTTAGGAGTCAACAGGAGGAGTCAATCATCTCCTGCCTATTTGTGTCCCAACCACTATTATTAAGCCATATTTTAGTATAATACGTTTTGCAGTCCATCTCTGAGTGTAAATCTGACTTTCATATATGACAGTAAAGGAATAAATCATACTAGAAAGGGCACCAGCTACATGACTAATGTCCTTTCTGTAATAAATAGCCAAAAGAAAGGGAACCAGGGAAACCTAGGAGATACTCTTGAGAAATAGAGTCACAAAATACAATAGCTCAAACTGTATCCAAGGAACTAGGCAAGGAAGATAAAACCTACTTAAGGATTGTTTGCAACTGCCTGGGGATTGTCTCAGGGAGTTCTGATGCTCACATGCCAAAGGCCACCTGCCTTTTTGTGGGTTACCTTTTGGTTTTCTGTGTCTCTGTATGTTAGCCCAAAGTAGTCTTTTTCCAAAAGGTTCAGATGCTCACACACTTTGTCGAATAGCACTTGACCTCTGGAACGTTTCTGTGAGAAATGAACAGAAAACAAACAAAAAGACCTGTAAGTTTGCAAAATAAAGTAATACAAGCATTAAAATAACACCTTTTCTGTCAAACCAGTAATCTCAAAATTATTCAATTCAACATATCCATCTTTCCAACCTATTGACCTGGAGTTTCATAAGAATCTACTGAATGGGGCATATCCTCTTTTCCTAAAACCTCAAATCTTAAAAATAAGTCATACACATCAGGTTTCAACTTCTAATGAGAAAATTTCTTCTGTCTTTCAGAAACTGCAACTTCAAGATCATTATGAGGTCATACCTCTGCAAACTGAAGAAATTCTTTGTGTGCAAGTAGCAACAAACAGCAGTACAAAATATTCCTGGTCATGGATTATCAGAGTTGTGACTGGGTGGGGATAATCCACTGGAAGAAAAACCAAACATGAACATACCTTCTGCTTTTGTAAAAGTGTGGACTGATTTCAGGACCCATTTTTCTCTAATACACAGGGAAATGTGATTATGCCATCCATGGAATTAACAGAAAGAGCCTAGTACTGGACGGGGAATATAGCTAGATAAAGAAACAGCTTTCCAGTGCCCCACTAACCTTCTTTATTGCTGGCATGTCAGTTGAAAAGACCTTTCACTGTCGACAGCCAGAGCCCTTAGCAGAAACTTCACAGTATCTATCATACCGGACAGTGAAAATTCAGGTCATCCGGGTTCTCAGTGTTTTATGTGAAATTGAGAAAATAATTCTCCAGAAAACCAAACAGACAGAAACATCCTCCTTATAACCTACACATGCCAACTTTGATATGCATTAACTATGATAAACAATTCAAAATTATTTAGGCCATATTCATCACTGTTTCATGGCTGCCTACTTCCCCAAGTGCAACTCAGCTAAAGGGAAAAATCTCCCCACTTTATTCTGACCACACGCATACATAAATATTTTAGTTGATGTCAGCGCAGCATTTTCTTTCTCTGTAGCATACACATGACTAGAAGCAGACTGGAAATACACTACTTGCTTCAAAGGCAATGCAGGCAGTTGACACCAAAGAGGAGAGAATGCCATCTCCAAATTTACGTGCCTCTGCCGGCAGAGCTACTCCCCAACTGTTCTGCCAGCCCAGCAGCCTTGGCTGGGAGAGGGCAGAGGTAACACAATCCAAGCTGACACAGCTATGCCAACAAACCCATAGAGCCCAATGCTGGCCTCAAACTATTTTAGAAGTCGTAAGCAAGCCAAGATAAAAAAAAAAAAAAAAAAGGAAAGATCTGAGGGTTGCTGCCTAACACACAGTGAAAACATCGCAAGAGATGATGGAGAGAATTGTGCAACGTAATCTAATTTATGTTAAATTTGGTATTTTTACTGGCATTTGAATGGTGTATTGGAAAAGACACTGGAAAACATCCTTTACATTTTTATCAATGGAGAAACTGAAGCATGGCCTAAAAAATGTTCTCCAGCTGAGGAAAAAAAGCCAGGCCCAGACATGCATTCAAGTGTATTCCTGTAACTTCATTTACTGTGCCTTCCAGCATTATTTGAGAAAACAGCTCTAGGGCCTTGTTCTCCATGTCACATGCTTTCCACCCTGTAAGTAGGAAGCATAAATGTGCCCCAGCTCTATTATAATGCCAAACAAAAGTTTAGTTAATTCTTCACACCCCAAACTTGAAAGTAGGTAACAAGAGGTTGTTGGTTTTATACTTGGTGCTCTTTGTAGAGGAAGAGGCCGATAAAAAAGATCTTAATACTGATGTGTGGAGAGGAACCAACTCAGAAACTTCAAACCACAATGGTCACATTTCTGTAAAATTTTGCGAAATTTCTTCATCTTCTGGTTGTTAGCAAACTAAGTAGTTCTACCAAAAAGAGAAAAACAAGCAGGTCAACTCTAAAGGACACCAGCTTTGAAAAATACTATGTCTGCACCAGTGTACCATTTACATGTATTTGAATTGTGGCACTTCAGTGCTCTCTTAAAATTAAGAGTCACTTAAGGCCAACACAGGAGCAGTTTTATGTGGCCAATCCATGTAGCTACACAGATGTCTGTTTTGAGAAATAGTAGACAGCAGCTGCAAGGCTTGGTATTTTAAGAGGGAATTAGAGGAAACAGTTGTGCAGGACTGTGCTGTAATAAAAACCAAATCCCCAGAAAACCCCCAATGCTCAGTATTTCTTGTTTAGCTACACACTGCAGGCAAGTGAGAGTATCTATTGCAATCTGGAACAATTTTCATGGCAATGTAACCTCCTCTTCCTCCTCTGGTATGAAGATGCCCAAGTTGTACTCAGTCATTTTCCACAAAATTTCTGCTGCATCAGGATGTGGGACAACCTTCTGGTAGTGCAACAGGACATGAGAAATTCAACATGTAACTGACAGCCCCTCCTGTCCAGGGTCTTCCCTGCACCATCACAAGGTGAGGAGTTGTGATGGCTGAGGGGAAGCCTTATCAAGACCACTTGTCTTTCCACAGAAATATGGCCTTTAGTGTCCCAACAGAGGAGCCTCACATTTCAGACTCACCACTGCCCCTGAATGCCTGTTCCCAGGTCAGAGATGACCTGTGGGAAAAGGATTTAGAGAACTCTGGTCATCTGGGGAGTTGGCTGCCTAGCAATGGAGTTATTCCTGCTGCTCTCCTAATGCAAGAGAAATCCTCATGCACTTTGCACCCATGTGTTGTGAGCTGGCACACTGTTTCTAAAGCCTCATTGCACAGAAGCACAGTGAAAGGAAGCTACTGCATAAATTCATGAGAAATTAAGAGGTTCAATTAGAAATATATAATTAAAGCACTTAAACAGACCTCTTTAGACCTTGTTAATTGTTTTTATTTTAATGCATGCCCAAATAACCATACCATGAAAGACAAGGGTATCATTGCTTTGGCAGGGAGAGAATGGGAGGAGGAGAGAAAGGTCAACTGACAAATTCATACAGCTTCTCAATCCATCCTAAACCTTTGCTTTCCATTATTTTGGAGTGACAAGTCTAAGACGATTAAAGATTGACAGTCTGCTGGTTACTGTGGATCACAAGTTAATGCCAAAAATGCCAATCAATTCTCAGCAGTCAAAAAAAGTGGATTAAAAAATAAATAAAAAAGAAGACTCTGCGCTATAAAACACTGACTTTGCAAACAAAAAAACAATTCTGAAAGGCAAATACGGCAAGAGTATCCACTAAAATATTGTTAGATATTTTTCAGGCATGAATGGGATGAAATGAAATGTGCAGATGTGAAAAAAGACGCTTTGCTTAAGCTCTGGGAAATCAAGTCAACAGAAGGAATTCAACATGCAGATTAAACATTATAAATGAACAAAGGTCTGGGAGCAAAAACGTTACGTTTGTTCACAGCCTCATCCTCACAGCTTTACAAAGGCCATGGCTCTCTCTTGGAGCTGGAATGGGAATAAACAGCTTCCTGGTAAAGTTCCCGGTGAAAGGAGCCAGCAGCAAACTTGGCAAGCCAGTGCCTGCCAGCAATTCTCACACACAAGGGAAAGGATAAGCAGCCTCTCTTCTCACCAGCTTTTCCCCAGTTCTGAAGCTGAGTCTCTCCCTCCTTGGGATGCTGAAGGTCAAAAAAGACTCTCTTGACCCCTAATTGGCTTCTCCACCATGCTCAAACCTTTTCACGTCATCATCTTCAGCCCATATCCCTCCATCAAATCCCCATCACCTTACAAGATCACCAGACCAAGATAACACATTGTGTGAACACTGAGTGAAGAGCTCAAAAATAAAGTACTTCCACCATAGCTGTGTCTGGATAACAAGATTATTATTAAGTAAGTTATTCTCATTGGCAAACATTTGGGTACAATGTTCAGTATTAATGAAGAATAATCATAAGAAAGTTTTCCTTTATAATGATTAAACCCGTAAGTTGTTAAATACTTAACAATAAGCAATCATTATTAAAGTGAAAAAACTCAACAGCCCAAAATATGCACTGTATGGTAATCACAGAACCACTAATTGGCTGGGGCTGGAGGGTACCTCTGGAGATTGCCCAATACACCCTCCCTTCCCCAGAAGCAGCACCTAAAGTGGATTGGTCAGGATCATGCCCACTTAGGTTTTGAGTATCTCCACGGATGGACACTCTACAGCCTGCGTGGGCCACCCTCATAGTGATTTTTTTTTTCTTCTGTTTAAATGAAAATTTTTATCTTTCACTCTGCACCCCTTGTCTCTTGTTCAGGCAAATGTGTACCTCTGAGCACATTCTGGGTCTGTCTTCTTTACTCCTCCCATCAGATATTGATACACATTGCTAAGATCCCCCTGAGCCTTCTCTTCTCTGGGCTGAATAGTTCCAGATCTCAGCCTTTCCTCATAAAAGACATGCTCCAGGGCCTTCATCATATCTGTGTCTCTTTGCTGGATTCTGTCCAGTATGTTCATGTCTCCCTTTTACTGGGGAGCCCAGAATCGGACTCAGCACTTCAAGACTGAGTAAAGGGGAAGGATCACATCCCTCAACCTGCTGGTAAAATTGCCCAGGATGGCACCGGCCTTCTGTGCTGCCAGGACACATCACTTACTTCTGTTCACCTTTTTGCTCA
This sequence comes from Petroica traversi, assembly GCA_025920805.1. Taxonomy (NCBI): domain Eukaryota; kingdom Metazoa; phylum Chordata; class Aves; order Passeriformes; family Petroicidae; genus Petroica; species Petroica traversi. The sequence continues at coordinate 12,442,192 of JAHLSL010000019.1, forward strand.
TCAAGACCCTTGGGTAATAAAAACCCTGTAATGCACCAATCAAGCTACCAAACCCATGTGTTCCTGTACTGTGTTAAGCAACGAGGAAAATTACATAGAAAATGAGCAATCAACAACTTAATACAAAGATATAACACCTACTTTCTTGTCCTACAGGTGATAGTAAGAGTCTAGAAAATTCCTCTGGGAGTCAGTAAAATATCAGAAAGGGATCAGGAAGATTTCATATTGTATGCTGGATGGTGCTTCCCAGGCTGGAAGCCAGTTGTGCCTGAGGAAAATTTATGAGGATTCAGATCTGTCACCTCCAAGGGACAAATTCCATTTCTGTGAAAAGCTGTAGGCTTGGCTTCCCCATGCCAGGACACACCACCTCTCCAAAAGGTCTTCAAACTGCTATGGTTCCTGGTTTGGCAGAGCTGCCAAACACAATCATTGCAGTCTTCCTGCAGGCCATTTTGGCACCCACCCTGATAATGCAGCCTGAGCTGCTTTTGATGCACCTCACCCAGAATGACCCACTTTTGCTTGTTGGGTGACCTTCAACCTACAGGACCAGCCATCTTTCCTAGCTCTAAGCCAGCTAGAGCTGTCCATGCTGATGACCTGTCAGTCTTCTTTCAGACAGAATAGAAATCTCTCTGACACATTTCTCACTGGAGGGGCAATGCCACTCTGGGACTGGTAGCTCAAGCTGAACATGGCTAAGGAGTCTCTGTTCTCAGAGGGTTCCAAGGCATTGGCCAGGCAATGCTGCAGCTGGTCTGACCACACCTGCTCACTGCCCTGGCCACCACCCTGCTCATGTCATTGGCCTCTCCAGTCCCTTTGAACCAGCATGGCCATGATACTGGGATCCCTGTGCACCTCCTCAGGTGCTAAGGGGTTCAGCCTCTGATTACAGGCTAGACTGTTGGTCTATTCTCAAGGCTCTATTTTTGCTCACTAGCAGATTACCTTCCTCTCGCTGAGAGGAAAACAAGATGACGAGCTGAAGAGCAGCAAACAGCCCTCTCTTCTTCCTAGAAATGAGAACTATTGCAGCCTCCAAAGTGATGCACTGTGGGGTGGTTCTACTTTGGCATTCAATGCTGCAGTCTCCTGTGGGTGCAGAATGCTGAGCAAGGGCTGCCTGCAGCATGGAATCAATTACAAGAGATCACATTCAGACCAAATTTTGCAGTGCTAGGGAAAACACGAAGTGAGAACAGAGTTCCACAGCCAAACATCTATAACAGGATTCATTTCTGCCACCAATAACCATCAACTCCACTGCACAGTAACCGCAAGGTCAGGACAGCCCGATGAACTGAAACTTCACTTCCCTTTCTAATCAGTCAAAGAGCACAGCAAGATGAAAAACTATCACAGCTGTGGACCTGGAGTTTAAATGGGAAGAGTTTGCCTGTAACTTTCTGCATGAATACATATGCAAACGACCTTGCTGCTTTCCTGGGAAAAGCTGCCAAGCTGCCAGTGAGCAATGTCACTCTAGTGCTAGCCTGGCATCCAACTCCATAGAATTACTGTAATAACTCTAGTTAGGCAGGATCGCTGGAATAAGGACAAATAGATCAGTATCATGAAATCCCGGTACGAATAATTGGACTTGAACTGATGTTGAGGTTATCTGGTTCACATTCCAAATTAGCATTTTCACTTTCCAATGGATCTCAACAATGCACTGTGTAAATGTGTGGGCTGGCTCTAACCTTGCATGCTGTAATGTATTTTGGCATGTGGCTGTACTAACCTCTTTGCCTCTTCTTTCTGGTGGGGAAGAATTAGATGATTTTTTTTTTTCATTTGCAACGTTTCAATGGGTTTTTTATGAAAAAGATTCCAATTGTGTGCAGACCATTGATTTTATTTCATTTTACTGTTTTAATTTAAATTACTTTTTCCAATTTAATTTGGTTGATACTTTCATTTTCTGCACTGCATGGGCTGCATGGTAGTCTCCTATGTGCAAACACAAGTAAAACACCTGCAAAATTTAAAATATATATGGCAACAAATAAGTAGCATACACAAGGGAAGTTTCTCCATCCCCACATTGCAGCTTCTGCAATTATTCTTGCTAACAAACAAGTGAAAATGATTAACTGGTTGTCAGGAGTACTTTGTTCTCACTGCAGAGAGCACTCTCCACAAAATTCCCCCAGCTGAGTCTTTGAGTTGCTGAATTCCAGCCTCCTGACAACACAATTTCTCATTCTTTCCTTATGAACTACCCAATTTACACAAAACATATGCCAAACCCTAGGGAAAAAACCCCAATACTTCTGCAAATACTCACTACTGGCAAGCTGCAGTGACCAAGCCTCCAAGATCACTTTTGTATTGAGGACCATATTAATGGGGGAGGGATATGAACATCACTCATATGTCATAAATTAATATGCATAGGCAAGTATGTATATAATTTAATGCACAAAGTATGTGCACACAAACAGATGTGAATTTGTAAGTGTATGTTCATTGTGGTTCCAAATGTAGAGAAGCTTGTGGCTGTGTCATGTTGCTTCTCCACCTACAGAAAGTCAGTCAGAGATTCTAAACTCACACAGTTGTTCTGGTAAGGAGTACATTTTTATCTGTGCATGAAATAATAATAAACAAACTATGACATTTCCCATGTTTTTCCTGAAAAGAATTTGAGCTGTTCAAGAACCAAAGAGCTGAACTGAGAAGTTGTAGAAGCTGATCATGGCACTTTAGGCCAGAAAATTTCCAAACATGGAGAACATGTTTTTTGAACAAGTCTTGATTGAAGCATTTTTTTTCTCCCAGGGAAGATAAATGGAAAACAAAAATCATTCCGAATAAGTTTAACTTCATTTCACTTCTACACACTTGCAATTTGCATTTTCAAAGGATTTACTCTTTCACTGTTTATACTTCTCCACAGTTCCTCTCCACAGGGAAAAGAAGATGAAGCAGAAAGGTGACAGAAGAAGAGGAAAAAAACCCCTGAATTTCTTCAAATCTATCATTTCTCAACTGATACCCACCAGCAGGAAGCTAAGGGAAGAGAATCCAGAAAGAAAAACAGGACAGAGATTTTTTCCTGGAATCTTAACTGGCCGACGACCAGAAAGTTCTCCTCTGGTTTACTGAAGTAAATATCACATGTGTAATGTGTAGGATAAAAACATCTGCGAGCATAACATGACTTAACCACTGAACTTATGTCTCTAAATCCCCTGCTGTGCTTGCTGAAAATGGCACTGGCAGTTCCATATCATCATCAACAGTTAATTCATCTGAAAGCCTAGTGTGTTGCGGGTCATGTTCTAGACATTCCACAAAACATTTTCAAGTCATTTCTGCTATGGAACAAAACCTTTGCTGAAGTTAGCAACGCAACACTGCACACCAAAGACAGAGGTAGGATATGCAGTGACAAAGCAAACAACAAACGCCCAATTCCCCTCTCCCACCCAGACCAACAAAAAAAAAGCTTAAAAGAAAGGAAATTAACTCACGTTGTCTTTTTATTCCAACTATTTTGATTCTTGCAGAAAAAAACTGCATATGCAAAGTATTACAATGCAACGACTTGGGTTGGAAGGACCCCTAAAGACCATCTAGTTCATCCCCCCTGCCATAAGCAGGGACACCTTTCACTAGAAAAGGTTGCTCAAAGTCTCATCCAACCTGGCCTTGAACACTTCCAGGGATGGGCATTCAAAACTACTCTGGGCAACCAGCAACTCAGCATGCTCAACAGTAAAGAATTTCCTCCTAACATCCAATCTAAATAGTCCCTCTTATAGTTTAAAACAGCTCCATCTTGTCCTATCACTATCTGCCTGTGTAAAACATCTCTTTCCCTCTTTTCTGTAAGCCCCCTTTAACTACTGGAAGCCTACAATAAGGTTTCCCTGGAACCTTTTCCAGGCTGAACAACCTCAACCCTCTCAGTCCTGTCTTTACAGGTGAGGTGCTCCAGCCCTCTGAGAATCTTTGTCACCCTCCCCAGGATGAGGAGGAGACATAAAAGTTCAAAATATAGCACGTAATCATTAATAATAAATGTTCATATTCCCAGGATGGACAGAATGCTCTCATCGTTTGTAAGCAGTTTGCCAGCAAGCATAGGAGTTACTGACCAAGACATTTTTTCCAGCCTTTCAGGATGCAAAGGGAAAAAAGACACACTCCTAGAAAAGAAAACGTTCAAAGAAAACACATTCTTTTTTGGTTTTAAAAGTTTTCCATACTTTGATGGTGAACGGTGTTTGGAAATGTCCCCAGTCAAAATTCCAAATACTATCTACTGAATAAAATGTATAGCCAAAATTGAGGAGAATTAAGAATTAGGCAATATCAGAAAGACTTTGCTGAATAAAAGCTATACTAAAAATACTTTTTCTTTCCATTATGAAGCTACTTCATGTACAGAAATGCCTTCCTGAAAGCTGCATATTAATATAAGCTCTCCAACTGTTCTATTTCTTTATTAACTTTTTTATGTGTGAACGTTCATAAAACATCCCATAGGTGACTGATATAGACTAATAGCTTGGAATAAAACCTGCAATAATATTTTGCATATCTATCTTTGCCTTTTAATTTAGAACACTATCTTATATGGCTCTGCAAATATAAATGAATGTCACATAAGGAAACTTAGAGTAGATGAGAAGGTATTTTAATATACGGTGGTGATTGATCACTTTCTCCCCCCCCCCCCCCATTAGGGTAGTACTGTAATTCAGTATGTTACTGATATTTATTGTAATATACCATATTGAAATGCATTAACATTCCCAAAAATAACCTTTTCTGTCACCTGCTAACCAAGCATTCAGATAAACAGATAAATATGTAACATTGCCTATGCTACAGTCACATACCTGCAGCAAATGTCAATGACATTGTATAATATGACATAGTTTTTATCAGGGGCAACCTTCTTTAAAGCCGTTTGAGCTTGCAATCCTAAACAGCCAGCACTAATCTAAAAAAACCCAGAGGACTGCTAAATCCCAGTAAGAAGATTGGTGACCTAGTCCCAATTCTGGCATCAAACCAAATTGGGGTTTTTGCCTTCTGCATCGGCAGCAGAGATCACACCAGCATTGGTGCCACAAAAGCTCTAAGTGTACTGAAGGGTGCTCCGCACAGTTTGCATCCTTGGGAAAACAGTGAGCATTCCTTTCATGGCAATGCAACCGTGCTGGGGCACTCGAGAAAAAATAAAGACTCTGGAGCATGTTTTTATACTTGGAAGTGTGAGAGCCATGTCTGCACGTGCACAATGGCTACAGAAATACCTGTCAAATATGATGATTATCAAATGCATCCCAAGAGAATCTCAGAATCTGCACTATGTAAACTCAGGTCTGCTACCAGCTTACGATAAATGAACACAAAAACAGTGCTCACAATTTCTCAATTAGAAGTTCTGTTCTCAGCACATTTATTAGCTCCACGCAAATGCTAAAGCATGACATAAAATAATAAACAGTATTCCATTTATGAAGGCTTTTCAGCAGAGAAAGCAACCCCCTCACTCAGCTTTCTTGAGAGCACAGATTGTTTGGGCTGAGATTTTAGCTAGACATGAAGCTGATCCATTGGCTTAATGCCTCCTAATTGCCCTACCGCCTCCTGCAAGGCACTCTGCAGTAACCCAGGCGGGTCTCTTGGGATTCACTACAGCAGCTGAAGCTTTCCAGTGGCAGCTAAAAATATTTTACTTATTCTACCTATACTTGGACAAACTCAGCAAATGCTCATCTCTCCTCATCTCACATGCTAACTTACTGAGCACAAGCCTAGTACTAACACAGCAAGGGGAACTAATCCTTACCTGTGATATAAATAGTTCCTGGCATATTTCAACAAAAACCAAGCATAAACATTTTGTTTATTTTCACTTGGGAAAAGCTCTACTGTCAACATAGTCCGATTTACGGAATAATCTTGCCATATGAATTTAAAAGCCACAGAGCTCTCTCTGACCTACATTGCCAGCTTGGAGTGAAAAAAAAAATACACTGCACAGAAAGATGCTCTTGAGGCAGAAGAGGGAGCAGGGTGATCAGGCTTTTAGATTTGGGGTACCTTAGATGGTATTACACCATCAATGCTGGGGTTTTCATGAAAACCAACATATCCTGTTCTCAAGCTACATCCAGGCTTTATCCACTTCAGATCAAAATAATTTCTGCCAGAGTGAGATAAACCATGAGAGACAGACATTGCTGCCTATCAACACTTTGCTTTGCAAGCAGATATTTCACCATCCAGTCCTGTCTATGATATTCTGTTCACTGTATCAACAGACAAGGATAAGAAAACATAAAAGCAGCTCAGTGCTGCATGGGGCTCAGCTGGAAAAAAAAACCACCCATGTGAAGCATTAAGAGTTTTTATGACATGCTAATTTATTTAGAGGATGATGATAAAGAGAAGATTTACTTAGTTTAGGTCTAGAAATGGCAACTCTTAGTGTTAATGTGGGGACAGTACCTATAAATTGGAGCAACTAGCAACAGAGTTGATGATGAATTTAGACAGCTCAATTGGGACTGGAACAAGTAGCAGGCACATCAATGACATAGAAACAGAGCAGAAAACATGACAAAATGCAAGGAGGCTTGGCAGGAGTGTGACTGGGCAGCAACATGAAAATCAGCAACTTCTGTGTTGGTTGGGCATGGCATAGACAGGGGAATGTACATATTGTACAGAAACAGCAGAAGGCTTTGAGTGTCCATTTGGAAATGGGAAAAAGAAAAGCCTTTCATCCACTCTTTGTGTTTTATATTCCAGCAGTCCTTAAAAAATGCATTCAGAGGTTGGGTGCTGCCTGCTCAAGGCACTTCAGTAAAAAGATGAAGGTTTTCTGGGGCAAAGACCACCCCAGGCAATAAGCCTGGAGAAGACAAACGTGAAGGGATTGCTGCAGCCTCACCCTGGTGAGGGCATCAGCAAGGATTGTGACAAGGACAGAACTCCTGGAGCAAACAGACCTCTATCTGTCTGGGGTAAAAGGCAGGTGGAAGGTCATCCTCTTCAGGGCTCTTGTGAACAGATTAACCAGCAATGAACCGTGCAGTACATCAGTTTGAGTGTGCATGACCAAACCCAGTTTTTAAAAAACTTTGCCAGATGGAGAACAAGTTCCTGCTGCCTGGCTCATGTCCAACTGTTGCCCCAAGGGGAGGGAACCGGAGGCAATATTTCAGTAGAAAGTTTTCAGCTAACAATTTATTCCCAAAAATATGCAGTTTCAGAGCAGCTGACAGTATTTGTCAATGTAGGTGGACCCCTCACAGTGTTATGAAAAATGGCTGGTACCTCCAACGTATCAAAGCGAGTATTTTTGCCTGATAAACTCAACATTTCACTGAACAAATAATTTTTCAGAAACTAATAACAAAAGGTATTATTTAAGAGGACTAGATGTAGAAAATGTAGATGTGGAGAAAATGTGTATAATTTTTTTTAAGGTGCTGGCATCTGATTGTGACCATGTCCTCTGCTGTGCCAAAATGTGTAATTTAAGGCCCTACCTGCTGTTTACTTGGTACAACTAAAGGAGTGACTTCATTTCAATCCTTGGTTCCTCATTCAGTTTCTAAAATACTTGCATATGAAGTGGAGAAAATATCTGTCTAATCATTTAGGTGTCTCTCTACCAAGGTTATAAGAGATCTTCTCCCTGAATACCACAGAGGAGGTGTGAGGAGTACCCAGCCACCAGAAGCTGTGAGGGACCTGGGTCTTCCCTGGCAAGGCAGGAACGCTCCAGCCCCACTTCCTCAGCCTTGTGGCATTTCCAAAAGGATTAGCTCAACCTGACTTGTTTTTATTTAGATTTCTATAGCTGCAGTGCAATAAGAATAATAATCATAATCACTAAAAGGGAGCCCAAACATTTTTATTTTTGTTTTAATTAGTAAACAGAAGAAAAAAAGCCCTTTCTCTGCTCAGCCTCACAGCTCATTATTGTGAGCTGGATAACATTGGTGCTGATTTCCAGATCATTGTGCTTCTTGAATTGACAAGTATTTTAACTCATGAAAAGTGGCCTACAGTATTTGGAAAAAGCAAGTCAGAAGAACTGTTTATTAACTTTATTCAGCTGAAACATATTCAGGCAATACTCAGACTCCTACTGACATGTGTCAGGTAATATAGATCTTAAGTGAATCCCCTGGCTAATCCAAGTCAGCCCTAATTAGAGGGTCTGGAGACAGAAAACATGCTGTGTAGCAACGATGATTCCTCTCAAGCCAGTCACTTTTACTGAAATGTATCCTGGGGAAGGAACAAAACCCAAAACAAAGGTCTTCATATTAAATTAAGTGAAATGTAAGCAATGAGCAGGTCAAAAGGAAAAGACTTATTAAAAAAAGTCCCTCTTGCATTCAGTAATCAGTTTCGCATGTAAAGCCATTTGCAAGAGACTGCGTGGAATTCATTAAACAATTAAAACGTGCAGGGGGTAACTGAAAGTGTATCCTTCAGAATGTAAAGTACATCTTATTACAGAGGTTTCCTTCCTGACCTTAAAATCTACCTCAAAACAAATGAGAAATTTGATGTTATTAAACTCCCCGTGCAAAAGTGGCTTGCAGGTTCACACACGGAAACTCCCAGGGAAGGGTTAGCTTGGACACTGTGTGGGGACGGGGACCAGGGGCCATGCATTCCCCCACTACCATACAGAAAATCAAGAGGATTTTTCCCCCAGAGGGAGTCTTGCAGGTCAGGAAAAGCAGCACAGGCAGCCACTGCTCTCTTTCATTTCTGGCAGAGGTGGCAGTACAGAAATAATTCCTCTTGTCCCCAGCTCTTCAAGCCTGTCCTAAGACAACCTTCAATGACTTTATTTTTTAAGGAATCAACCTTGTATTATAAATTCATTCAAAACATGATACTTCAACTATTAGAAAATAGAAATTAGAAAATTTTGTGTCCATTTTGTCTTCAAAAAGGAGTTTCAGCCAATACTTTTGTAGGGTAGAAAGGGACCAGTTTACTCCAGACTGCTTCAGTCCATGTTACAAATCCTGGTTTCAAATGTATGAAAAGAAAATTTCTTGCTATTTCAACTCAACCATGCTACTCTGATGTCCTCTGAGGATGTGAGGAAACCCATTAAGAAGGTGGGGTCTCCAGAAGGGAGGAAGTCACCAGAGGTTGTTCATTACAAAGGCGCAGCAGTGGCTACAGCTAGGGACACCTAACCACTTCCCAGGTCCCAGCGGCAACACGATTGAGAAAACTGGAGTAAAAAGCACCCATATCCAGTACATTTTTACCAGTCCCTTCAACCTCAGCTGACCCTCACTCACACAGAAGTGGGGTTAACAGTAATACTTTGTTTCTCCATTTGCTATGCAGCTTATCTGAATCCTAAATCAATTTGCTGTTTGATGTAGGGCTGCAGAGATGCCACAGACAGGCTGCCATGGAAACATTTGTTTTCATTTACTGGTGGCCTGCATGATAAGAAAGTCTGAGTGGTACAGGAATGACGAAAGAGTATAAATTACCAATGGGCTCAGACAGCTGAGCCTTTCAGAATGAAATCTAATTATTTTACCATTTATTTAGACAGATTATGTTACAGCTTTCTGACCTCACGTTGTAAGTGACAGCATGTATATGTTTAGAGCAGAAACAAAGACAAATTCCAGCTTGTTTTAGGAAGACACTTTAAATTAGGCTATGTGTAACAGAGAGCATGACAGCTTGTTCTACTTGCATCTTTTAATTAAAATGCAGAGTTCTAGATAGCAGAAAACTAAGATGGGGCAGAGATGGACAAGGAGGGAAATAAATCCTAGAAAAAACATAATTGTACTACAGCATTTGAAAACTCCTACTTACTGCAGAAGAAACCCAGAAATAAGTTATTTTTGCTTGTTTTCTTGAATCTTAGAAAAAACATGAACTAGTGTGGTCATTATCTTTTTTAAGGTTATCTGAAATTAATTTGCCATTAATATTGAAATTAATCTTGATTTCTCTTTGGCAATTCTGACCCATAAATGTAAAGCATAGGTCTAGCATGCTTAAAAGAGAAATCTTCAGCTACCACTTTGAAGTGCAATTTTGGCCACAGCACTGGCATTGGATGCTTTGACAATCAACATTTCTGAGCCTGATGCTGGCTGGGAGAGCACAATGAACAACCCAAGGAGAACCATTGCTAGCAGGGGTGGACATCTAGGTGGAAACCACTGCTCTGTGTTCCTCTGAATGATCTCCATCGATTCCTGTGATTCAGAAGCCTCCAGGTTCTTCATGACATGGGAGAAACACGCAGCTGCCCTGAGGCTGTTTTTCTTGGCAGAGTACCAGGGACAACGTCAATGTACAAATACCTCTCTCCAAAAGCCAATAGCTTTCCCTGGGGAGGGAAGCACCATTAGGTGGGCATCCCACCTCAGAAAGGAAACCCCACTCTGAAATAAGGCTTCCACTACCATCTGCAGGCTTCTGGACAAGAGCAGCATTGGGGGTACAGATGGTAACACTGGTGGTTTATGGGTTTGGAGGAGGATGAATGAACAGGTTGGGTTACCTACTTAACCTGGTTTTGGCTTGTGATGTCTTACTGCATGAAAGACTTTTTGGGTCAGGACAGATAGAGCACACAGGCAATAACATTTCAGGGCCTCCAGGGAATGCTTCTACCTGGGATTTGCTTAAGATCCTTTCACTGAATGGAGACTACATTAGATGACCCCCTGTTAACCTCAGCTTTGAAGTTAGCTCCACTACACTTTCCCTCATACATGTCATACAACATGAAAAACCCCCAGTGTCACAAATGCAAAGCACTGAATGTGAGAGAGACTGAAAGATATAGCAGCAGACAGTGAAGATGCTCAGCATTAAATATGGAATAAGAAAGGGGGGGCTGCTGAAACAAAGGACAACAAGGGCATAATGGATTAAACAAACTTGCCTCAGAAGCGTCTCAATCTGTGAGTATGTGCCATGTTGGCTGCCAGGTCATTAACGGGATGAACACATAATTGATAAGCTGCAGGTTGCGCTCTACTGGAGAGCAATAAGCTCCTTTAAATTGCATTAATATTTAACATATATAAAAAGCATTAGTCATTTGCAAAGCACTTTATAGGGTAACTGATGGATTCTATAATAATCCCCAACTCCCAGACTAGGGAATGCAATTCTGGAGAGATAAATACCTGGCCCACATCCAAATCAAGATTCACTGACAGAGATATTATTCTAGCTCAAAATTAGATTTCTAAGTTTCTGGTCCTTCTAGATTACATTGCTTTGTAGCCTTCAGGAGGTAGAAGCATGATACACGTGGAGCTGAAAGACAGGAGCTGACAACACAGGATGACATTTCTGACTCACATCTAACAAGTCTCACATCCCTACCCTGGGTCACTGTCCACTTTGAAGGACACAGTTATGTGGGTTGAACACAAGGAATGGTAAATATCTGTTTGCCATGCTGTCTGTCCCTTTACTTTTAAAGAATTAATCTTGGGGAATTTACTGACCTCCATAATTTGTTTGATACCTCAGTATACTTGATATTTTAGATAAATATATATCTAAAAGAACAGAGATTAGCTCACTTGCTTACAGCATGGTGTTAATAACACCAAGGTGAAGGGTTCAACCCCTGTATTTGCCATTCGCTAAAGAGATGGACTTAATGATATTTTTGGGTCCCTTCCAACTCAGAATACCCTGTGATTCTGCACCACTTTGTATGCTGCTGACAGAGATGAATATCTATGTATACACACGTAAGTATGTATGTATGTACATACATATATTTGAGCATATATATATATATATGTATGAATGTATGTATATTTCCCCACATTTAAATTGGTACAGTAAGTTCATTGGAAGGGGATCCTTAAAATATGATAGCATTCTTCTGAAATGAGATAGACTGTTTCTCATGCTGCAGCACTGAGTTTCTGTAAAACCAACACAGAATCTTGTTATTCCCCAAAAATTTCAGTCAGAACTTCACCTTCAGCCTCTTACATAATTTCTTGAGATGTCTCCTGAGATAGACCCTCAGTTCCTCTGCCCTACTAATTTCCTTTGTGCATACTTTTTACTCCTCTGGAGAAAACACTCAATGAAAATCACATCATTTGTCTTGGCTGGACTCAGAATCCCTTTGCTGTAGCTAAACTTTATGCACATAGGAGTGGATTTCCTTGGGATCTACCAAGAGTTCCCATGGGCTGGAGTGGGCTGTGCAAGAGAGGTGCCTGCAGCTGTATCATCAATACATAAACCATGCTGATAATACCACCTAGGATGCAAAGTCTGAATCACACTGTTTAGTGTATGCAAATTTATGCACCACTCCAGCTGCACTTGTTCCCTCCTAAATATTTGTTCCTCCTAACTAACTTTGTTTCAATGCTCCCCATTGTCTGCTCATCATCATAGCCTTACAGCTTTGTCATTTGAAAATTCATTCTTTTAGGAGCTCTACTCTCATCAATATTACATTCTGCCTGGGAAGCCTGAACATCTTAGAAGCAGATAAAATGATTACTGATGACAGTCAATACAACTTGAAAATATTTCAGCAATATAAGTAGAAAAAATGCATACAAAACTTATATTGGACATTATTCAAGAGCTATTCAGAACTTGCAAGGCAGAGAAATCTGACAAGCAATAAAACATGATGGCCTCCATATGCCAGCATTTTGACACTTCAAGAGAACTCAAGTTTAGCGAAAGACTGAAACTTCCTATAAAAAGTATTATTCACAGCATTTCTTTTGCATAAGTGGAAATCTAACATAACAAATATCCCTTTCTGCTCCATCTTAGATTCTGATAAAGTTCAGCCTGCTAGACAAGATTACCATAGAAATCTTATTTGGAAAGATTTGCTTGATTGTATTCCAAAAAGTGACTCACATTTTACAAGCAAGTGGCAAAAGCTGAAATGAGTTGACTCTTCCCATCAAAGCCAGCATGAGTCATTCCTCCAGCTTAATGGCTCCCACACTAACCTTGAGTGACACAACTGAGAATGCAGGTCAAGAAATGACCATTTAATAGTCACAAAGAATGTGTCCAGATAGTCCTAGACTGAAGGAAACAACATGGGACTTGGCCAGCAAAATTAAAAGATACTCAACCGCATGGACAGCTAATTTGCTGAGAGTAGTAAAACACCAGCTTCTGTTTGCAGCTCACTCCTAGTATCACAACATTTGACCCAAAGTCTAATGCCAGAACTAAATAAAAATCAATAAGGTTTTTCCTCACCTGCCACTCTCCAAAGCACTTTAAATGAGAGCAGCTGAAGGACAAATGGGCTGAACGCAATTTGATTTAAAGATGCCATGATTTGGTCCCAGTCAGGTACTCCTTTTCTCCTCCCTCTCTCCTTCTCCATGCTCCTGTGGATTCTCCTTTTAAGCCAGCAGACTACTTAATCTCTGCCTTTATATCTTCTGTTCTCCCCAAGTGGCTTTTCTTCTCTATGGGACCCCACAGTTACCCAAAGAATGGTTGGCTTAGCCAGGCCATCCAACACACATCCTTCCTCTGCAGCCACTGCTCAGCCAGGCTCAGCCTTTTCTTGTGTGCATGACCTTCTGACCTAACACAGGATAGGCTGGTCCACTGCCCAAAAATCACCTTGATGACAATGACTGAATGGAGACAGGGTCCACTCTGAGATGCTGAATTTTCTCATGCTTACTCTAAGATGTTAAATGTGCTCACTTTTTTTGCTTTTCTGGGACCTTCTGGAGTTGAAGGCATCCTCTTAGCATGGATCTGCCAAGAGGCACAGAATGGCTTTTAAGTGAGAGCAGAGCAAAGACCATCCCTCCCAAAAGTAGGCTCTTGTCAGAGACCCAGCAGGGACGGCAAGCTTCCTTACAGAAAAGCCACAGCATTTTATGGCCAGTAACATTCAGACACAGTTATGATTCACAGACATCATGGAAAAGCACACAAAACTCTCCATTCTCACTTCTATTTGCGCCTGATATTTCCCCCAGTTGCCCAGATTGTCTCTCATGCCTGCAGTAATCTCACAACAATCAGAATTACTGTATGGACAACGACTCAATGGAAGCCTTAACTCAGTTAAGTACCAAGGAAAAGAAAATCCTTCTCTGTTTATGGGCTTTGCTGCCCATACTTTGCTTTCTGCATTCTGCCGTAGCATGTGCCAACAGAAAATTAATCCAGAGTCTCTGGCTGTTTCAGGGAGTGCTCAGAATTCCCCACCTAGCTCAAATTTGTGCACCATCTTCAACAACCTCCAGAGAACACAATGGAAGTATCTCTGTGCTTGGCACTGGTGAAATATCAGGCCACTTGTTCTTTTCCTTAAATCAGAAATACAATTTTCACCATTTACTTCCTGACAGGATGGAAAAAAAAAAAAAAGACAAAAATTTACCTCTACTTCACATGCATATTCCGATCCATCCAGGAGCGTCACTTTGCATTGCATATTTTTCGGTTTCTTGACGATCTTTAGGGGAGACTTGGAAAGTTTACTAGATGAAGATTTTTGAGAGAGCTTGTCGTCCTCTAGCTGCTGATATTCCAATTGTTTTGCACTTGCAGCAGCAAACTCCTGTTCTTTCTCTGTGGCCTATAAGGAGAAAGAAAGATACTTTTTGAAGTAAGGAAAGCCAATCATGCCCTGCAGTTCACTGTGCATGCTGCACCCAAGCATTTAAGTGAGCCTTCTGTGGGGCTTGGACAAGAAAGCCCCTGATGCAGTATGGAGAGATCTTCCTACTGCTCCCAGCCCTCCCTTCTCTCTCCAAAATGTACAGAATACCCATGAGGGAGGGGCATTCATGAAAATATTTTAAGGCTTCTACTTTTTCCATAGGTATAAAATCCCAATTGGACTTCCTGTACTTGTTTTTTTTTTTTGGTGTTTTGGAAATACTGAGTAATCAGTAAAGGTTGTTGATGAACAGATACTCCTACATAGCACTTTGAAGTCCTGTACCTGTTAAATCATATGATGTTTCCATAGTGTCATATGGAATAGAAAAACAGAACCAGGCTTGCACTAATTTTGCTCTCAGTTAGAAAACAGTCCCTGAATGAGGGCATGGATTCCCCCTGAACTGCAAGAATTCATACGAGGATGCTGACATGCCTGGGAGGGTGAAAGGCTCCCCAAACACCCAAGCAAAGGGTTAAGAAAATGTGACAGAAGAGAGGGGTCAAATAATTTTAATGTACAACTATCTGGCTAAATGGACAGGAGGAGAGGATGAAATTTGCTCTCTGCTGATGCCCAGGAAGTCCCTCAAGCTGGAGAGAAGTAGGTGCTGTTTGAAAGACAAATATACTGCAGGGAAGAGGGGCAAGAAGTAACAACTATGGTTGCTTTTGCTCGAGTTTATCTGAGGGTCAGGCCATTTGAAGTTACTGTGATGCAGCACAGCTCACAGTCCTCTCCACTGCACTAGATGAAAGCCAGAACAGCTCTACAGCATTTCACCCTTCCTAGCAAGAGCACTGTGCTGCAGTCATTACCCTTCTCATCACTTACATCCCTTATAGACTCCAAACAAAACTGCAACAGGAGTGCAGTAATACCTCAGCTAAAGATTAAATGAAATAAAAACATCTTTCTATTTTCTGACTACAAGGCAAAAAAAACCCCAACCTGCTCTGGCTCTGAATTATTTCAGTGTAATAAGCAACAAGCATTAGTGAAAATATATTGTAAATTAATCCTCCAAGTCTGTTTCCATTCACTGTATATAATAAACATTCATGAGAATGGAGCAAATTCATCCAAAGGCTTTAAGCTGCTTTGAGACCAGAACAATGTTGCATCATATAATCTGAAACAACAGTGTACTTCTAAATCATGGGGTACTGTCCCTGAGTGAGGTCATAAAAACAAGTTTAAGTTTCCCCTCTGCCTTCCAGTGAATGAGGGGAAGGACAATTTGGAGATGGCTGTGATCCCTACAGTGTCTGCTCCCACCAAAGCCCCAGCAAATTACAAGAGATGTGGCAAGACCCCACAGCCCTCCTTTCCCTGCAAGAGAGGACCCAGCAAAAGCTTCCTGGGCTTTCCTGAATGGAAAAACTGGAAGAAAGGGGGCTTGAAAGATAAATCTATTGCATCCCCATGGCCATGAATGTTCTTCCCCAGGAGCAGCCTAGCACTAGCCATCTCTTCACCCATCTAGCTCCAGCTCAAGAGGAATTCCTCCTTCCAGCAGCAGGACACCAGCTCCGTGCCTGGATGTCAAGGTCCTCACGTCCCTTGCAAACTGGCGGGAGATGAAGGCACAGAGTATGTAAGTGGATCAGCTGTTGCTGAGCATTTACCACTCACAGCAGCTGTGATGAAGAGGGAGAGCCCCCCTGGGCTCACAGCAAGGCTTGAGGCCAGCTACCCTTCCACTACATCGGCAGCCAGCTGGCAAGGGGTCCAGCCTTGTGCAATGAGAAATAAACAACACTGAAGATGTCTCCTGCTAGGGCCTCTGTCCAGAGCTGCACTACTGCTGGTGGGCAGGGGGGCTCTGATGATTTTTATGTGTTTTGTCAAAAGAAATCTGCCAGTTCAGGTGCATGTGCACATACGTGGACAAAAGTAATTTCGGTGATGGGGAAAAAGGCACTGTCTTACCCAGTGGCTCACTACATTTCTCATGTGAGAGTTAGCACTCTGCTCTGACAAAAAAAAAAAAACAAACCAACAACAAAAAACCAAAAAAACCCCCAACAAAATATCCCAGCATGGAACTAATTTCTTTCAAGAAAACAGAAAAGCTGCTTCAGAAAAAAATCCACAAGGTCACCCATCATCCATTTCAACCTTAGAACCATACTCAGCCTGAAAGCAATTTCTGTGAATCCCAATGGACTAGTGATTATTTTCCTACATAAAGACACTCAGTATCTCAAGACTACAGAAGAGTTTTGCTTAGTTATAAATATAAAAAAATATTACTGAGGTTATTTTGTTGTTAAGGTTCCCATCTACATTATGATCAGAGGAATGTGTCTAAGTTAAAACCATACAAAAGGTTTTCCTCTCATTTTTCTGAAGAACAAAACATGCCAAGAACTATTAGAGAAGACTCCCACAAACTATGCTGACATGTTCAGGCATTGAGGTACTTTCAGACTGTATTAAGTCTCTTCTTCCTAAAGAAACCTGACATTCTGGAATCTATTAAAAAATGGCCAGTGAAAAACCCATGTGCACCGTGAATTATTATGTACTCTGCAAGCATAGCATCATTTTCTCCTAAATTCTTCTGTAATATATTTCTGCACTGCATTTTTTTAGTTCCTGAGCTCTGTTTTTGCAGTATTTTTAAGTGTTGAGGACTAAATTCTAATGCAGTAGAAGTTGCTCCAGGGTTTGCATTTTTTGAGCATAATCTCTCTCATGTATGACACAGTGTGCTCAAACCCTTCTAAAGCTGGACCCCCTCTCAAAGAATGCCTCTGGAGTCATGGGATTGAGCAGGAATGATCTTGGATGCTTTGCAGCTTTTCACTGGGGTATAAAGTGATATTGCCACACCTGCAAAATGCACTAATACCATCTACTTATGGTAGTTACTCAGAAACAGTGGTGCCCAATCTTGTGTGATACCACCTTCTCTTTTTCAAAGCAACAGGAAGGCAGACAGAAAGCAAGGTTGCATTACTACACCTGATAGGAAGGACTAATTTTTTTCTAATACCCGTTAATCTCAATATAAAAAGGTTCTTCACCTACAATACATTTTTTGGGGGTTTTATATGCATAGGATGACAAAGAAAAGTTACTGCCATGGATTGGTAACTTAAATCTTCCTTCCCAAGGTCCTCTCATATAAGCAAGAGCAAAAATCCACTACCTCTCTGCAATTATGGACAGCAAGAGAGAAAATAAACTCCTTCAGTTTTTGGCTTTTTAATGACACCATTGCAAACAGCTTTTTCTCTTAGTGCTGCATTTAAGTGCTGCTTTCCTGAGATATAGACACTTAGGCCACTATTAAATATACTGGCCTATCAGTGCAGTTGGATGTGGCAGTCTGCTTACACCACGGGCATTTGGATTCAGTCTGGTAATCTCAGCAGGAAGGTGTCACATATCCCTTTCACTAACCCAGTTCTTCTATCTTGCCTTCTACAGAAACCGGCCCACTGGTAATCCTTGGGAAAGAAAGGGATCACACAGCAGCACATGAGAGCACCTCACACCTCTAAACATACATGGACAGGCTTGGTGTCTAAATTTGGAGGTTTTTTTGTGTGTGGTTATTTTGGGGTTGGGATTATTTTGTAGTTTGGGGTTTTTTTGTTGTTGTTGTTGTTTATTTGTTTTTAACATGAAAAGAAAATTGAAGTGGAAAGATTACTGAAGATGTGTGGAAAAAATCTATATAAATATTAATACTTATGCCTAAGACTGATAGAACAACACTTTTAATCTATGACCAGTTTATTTAACACCTGTCTCTCTTGGATAAGCAGCCTTGCTTCTTTTCCCCAAACTAACTACAGGAAACTTCTGATCTATTTGAGAGATCAAAATTGCTTCACCAGCCAATCAGGTAAAACAACAGAAGCCCACTTCCAACAGTGAGAATTTCTAAAAGAATGGAGGAGAAGAAGAGCTAGACTGGCTTATTCCACTCTCCAAAGGTAAATGTGATCAGATGAGGGTCATAACCTTACGGAGCTAAGGGAAGCGATTTGCAGGTACCTCATTAATTGTGTGTCACTTACCCATGAAGAAAAATGCCTGTTAATCCCATTGACTGGAAATTATTAACGGAAAGAAGAAAGCAGCTTCCGCAAATTTAATAAGTGCAACAATGAACTAAATGGAAAAGCACGCAATAGCTCTTCTGAAACCTATTACATGAATAGCTCAAGTAATTATAATGCAGACATTTCAGAGCCACGAGAAACTTAAGGGACCACAGATTCTTCATGGCTCACACATCAGACAAGCAAGCATGAAATCAGTGTTCAGCAGGTGTCAAAAGAAATGAACTCTGAAAATATTTTCAGCTTCATAAAAACTGACACTGTTTGCTATCTAATGCAAACGCAAGGTCGAAGATGTCTACCAACCGGCCCAGATCCACAGCATCCCATCATACACCCTTCCATGTGTATCTGAGTACATATTTCCACTCCTAACGTGCCAGGATGGTTATTTCCTGGGAGCAGTGGGTGGGCACACAGTCAGGTGTGTGCAGGGGCTCCCTTACCTGCTCCTTCCTCACGGGCGTGCTGTGCGCTGCCACAGCCGAGAACTGCTCGAGCGCGGTTTGCTGCTCCTCACTCGGCTGCTCCTGCGGCTGCTGCGGCTGCTGTGGCTGCTGTGGCTGCTGCTGCTCCTGTGCCTGGGTCTCTGCTGCCCCTTCCTGAGCAGGGCTCTCCTCCTGGTCCTGCTCTTTATCTTTGGACTCCGAGTCTGATCCTGATTCTGTAGTCATGGTTGGTTATTCTGCAAAACAGGGTGAGCAGGCCTGCTGAGTACAATCTCAAAGCTGTGAATTTGTAAGCGAGGCACACAATATGAAGAAAGATCAGAAAGTTTTAGTCTTAATATCCTCAGTCTTCAAAACTTAGATGCCTATCAAACTGGCCCAGCCAGGATCCCTAGGAAAGCTTCCCTGGTGCAAAAGACCAGGTCTAAATGCAACCATTCTCTAGGGAAAAAAACATGTTTCCAGAAAATCTTATTCTACATAGTAATACGGAGATATTACAGGACTTATGTGCAAATTAGATACAGAATATATAGTTCATAATTCATAAAAGAAGAGTAACTGGGCTTAAACCTAACAAAACACAGTGGAGTTTGGGTTTCTAAATCATGTGAAAACTCGAAACATAAAATCTTTTGTTCTTTACATTGAAGTCAACAGGAATTGAATTCCTCAACATGGGCACTCCCTTTAGGAAATATACTCAAGTACTTTTGATGCTTCCAAGCAATATATTAATAGTTGAACAAGACGATCTTAGAGGTCTTTTCCAACCTAAATGATTTTATGATTCTCTACATACTAGAAACATCTGCAATGGGTCCACCAAAAACAGTGCAAACGTAAAATTGTCCTTAAGCTCAGTTTGGACCTTCCCACTTGAATTCACCTACACTTCTGCCATTTCTTTCTAAGTGTTAGAGCATCCGGAAGAAAACATAAAGACTTCCAGTAAGTCATTCTAAGTGTTAGATTTAAAATGAAGGGAATACAATACGAAAAGTCTACCTTTGTACTTAACTTTGTCCAGTACTGAATCAAAATGAAAATATTTAGCAATATAAATTTAAAATTTAAATATTTCAATTAAATAGTTGTGTTGCAAATATGTTGGCACCCAATTCTCAAGCTAAATAGTGAATCCCAACTTAAAAAAAATACTTGATTTAAGGACTTGAAACATCAGACTCTACGTTGGTTCAGCAAAGGGAGTGTGCTTTTATGTCTGTTACTCATATGTTCTCAGACCTCATAAACTTATTCTTGAATAGTTTGCTACTAAGCAACTTGAAGGCAAACCAGTCTGCTGCAATCTATTTCTGTTAGTCATCAGGACATGATTTCTTTAACCTGGTAACCATGGCTACTGTGTAATTATAGGTGATTCCACTATACATACATCTACTAATTCATCTGCTAGGAAGTCACTATGAACTTCTAGCATACACTACAACGTTTACTAGTAGAAGCAAGTTTATTATGAAATATAAGAAAAATAAAAACCTTTTTTTTTCCACTTAAATGTTTGATAAGCTCAATTGCCTGATAGAAAATGCTTTAAACTAGGCCAATTACTATTTTCAAACTCACTTGTGTATTGTGCGCTGTCAAGGCTAGGCTCTCCAGTGAATACAAGTCTCTGCAGAGCAAGCAAGTCACAGCATTCAGCCTGTGCTCAGCTCCTGCACTGAGTGTGAGGACAGGGGTGCATGTTCCCACCCCCTGCAGCCCAAACAGCACACGGGAGAAGCAGAACAAGAAAGCATGCATGGCAGATTTATGCTTCAGGCCACATTTTCAAGGTACTAACGTGTGGCATGCTTGTTTAGAAACACATCGTAAACTTCTACACTCAAACTGGCACAACTGTAATAAAAAAATACATTCTGAAATGTGTTACTTAAAAAAATGTCTTTAGTATCAACAAAAAGCAATAATTAACTTGGGTCTGAAAATGTAACAGTCAGAAAGATGTTCATTTAATCAAACTTCAGCTGTCCATATCTGAGATGGTCACTTTAAATGTGGAGTAGAAAAACAGACGTTTAAGAGAGGGATTCATCTGACCTATTTTAAAGTCCTGCTTTAAGCTGAGATAAATCACATACTAGAGCGACTTCAACTTGCTCTGGAAGGAAGCCTAAACAAGTGCCTCCAATGCACACAAACCCATCCTACATGTTCAATTCTCCTAAGCCATTCTTTTTTGTGTGCTTTAAAAATTAAATTGAACAACGTTAATCTCTCAGAGTTTTTCTTTATCCATCTGTCAGATCAACGTGGAATAAACTGTTCTTTATCTGACACTTGCTGTATTTGCCTTGCTGTAAGAACACCCAGGTCTCCACAAATGTCTCAGGTTTGCTCCCCCAGCCCTGTTTTGTAAAGTGTTTGAGGACATGAAATGCAAACTAATCTAATAATTGTTTCAGTAAACTCAAACTATGTGTTCAGTTTTCTTTTCCAGAAGCTATGAATTAGGAAGTTACCAAACCTAACTTACAGCTACAAAAATAATTGCTCAAACAATATGAAAGAGCACTTAGGACTAATATAAAGAGTAACGCATGTAGTAGGTTGTACTACCTTTCCCCCCTCTTAATATTACTTAGAGCAGTGTAAATAAAAGGTAACTATCATACTTGCTGTTTAGAAAGAGGTATTCTTTATAGGATCGCACTGTCAGCCAATACTAACCAAAAGTCTGTCTTCCTTCAGCTGCCATCACCATGCCTCTAAAAGCTCATTTATACACCCTGTGTAGCTTCTTTCCTAATGAACATTTGTATCCTGGCTGTTTGCAAGCATGGAAACAGACATTTAAATTATCCTCATAAACCACAACTTCATGTAGCATGAGATGCAAACAAGTTTCTTTTCCTGCCAGTTATAATTTTGAATCTCAGGGACCAACGAATGCGGTTCTTATATTCTTCAGGGACATTCCTACAGGAAGCATAGCCATACAACACTGAGTTACTCTCTAGGACTGGTTTTCTCTCCAGTTCCATGAGCTCTTGCTGGCTTTAAGTGTGCTTTATTAGAAAACTTTGTGTGCTTTATCAAATCTTTCAGTGTAAGAGATTCCCTGGATACAATATTACTATCATTAGTCATACAGCAGATGGATTTAATTAACCCAAGGTTGCCCATTTCCAAATGTCTTTATTTCCCCACGCATCCAACACATTTAATAACAAATACAGAGAACAAAACACTGTTCTTCTCACAGTTACCTAGCAGGTGTAAATAAAAGCAAAGCAAACACATTGCAAATCCAATTTTTTACAAACTCCTCAGATGACAGTATGGTTAAGATTTATCTCCTACCCTCTACTGCGGGTTGAAAATACCTAAATTACAAGGCAGAAAACAACATTCCTCTCTCAGTGCAAACCAATAAGTTGTTTTGCCTTCCTCAGCACACAGCTGCTTATCCGCATGAACTCTGACAGCATTTCATTTGTTATAACTAGCACAACAGTCCTCCTAGGAAGAGGTAATTTCACTGATTGAGAGAAATAACAGTAATCTTAAGAAATTTACCAACATAAATACTACTGTACCTTTGTTTGTATGCACCAAACCTGACAGAATAGCAAGTAGTGCCTAAACATTTATCAAACACGCAGCTAGTTGAATTTCTTATTCTTATTTGATTAGTTTATTTACTATAACTGGCTATGTACCAAAACCATGACTCCTAATGTGAATCTCAGCAGAGGAAGAAAGAAATCACTCAAGTTCCTTAAACTTTTCCTGTTGCCAGCACAGCCTCTGTATCAAATTCCCCTTTCCAGCAAACAGAAAACAAACCAATGAAGAGAAACTGGGAGCACTAACTTATACAAATGAGGTAATACTATGCAAGCCAGATGTGCTCTTGGATAGCTGCACTTTGGCTCACAACCCAGTATTCAAAGATTCCAAAAGATTAGCTGAGGCCAAACTTAACACAGATGCTGCTAATACTGGATAGTCTGAGGTGAAAGTACTTTTGGCTGCAGAATGAAAATCAAGTCTTTTCATTAAAGGGAGGGACAGGGGGTAGAGGGGAACCAAAAACTAGCATATTTTAATCTACTACTAAAAAACTTCAGTTAAAATTGTATGCACTTTCAGCAGTGTAAAACAAAAATATCAGTAGATTAATAAAATATCAGTGTTTTAGTGCTGCTGATAACAGGTATGGGAATATAGATATTAATATACTACCACAGTATTAAAACACAGCTTCAGAAAATCAACATGGCATTTTATAAGAATTTTTATTAGACCAAATCACAGAAATCTTTTCCTATCCTCACACTACACAAAGACATTATATAAGGATTACAAAACCTGCAAACCACTTATGCAAGTCCCCTACATCATAAAACCTTACACCACACCTAGACCTTCTTTCCTTCAGTTACCAACCTATTTCAGCTTGGGAGATCACATTTCCATTACCAATTACTTGTTACACACTTAAAGCTCATAATTTTCTTTTCTCCATAAGGGAACCAAACCCATGCTGTCCTCTGTGTCACCTGGTCCCCTGCAGCAAGTGACAGTCCCAATCTACTGTATAAATGCATACATTCAGAAACTTACTTGACACCCTACCTCTCGTTTTCAGAGCACAGACCTTCTGGGTTGCATCCATAGAGCAACAAAATTCACAGCTAATTGACAGCAGAGCCCACAGTTTAATTAACACTGCAGTCATTAATAAATCTTTATTTATATATAAATACATCCTAGTGAAAATGTCTGCTATATTAAGCAAACAGAAGTCACATTAGAGAAGAAATTGCAAATTAATTCCGAATAAATTCTGATGTAATGAGAAAACAAAATTGAACGAAGCATAATTAAATGAACTATACATAGCCACTAACTATTTCCTGTAATGCACGGATTAATGATTTACATTTAAATGCTTCTTTGATCTAATTAATTCTCTTTGTGGAAAGTTCTCCTTTAATTACAGTAATTCTTGAAGATTGTTATAAATCTTTGCAAAGGTCCAAATTTGGAAGTTATGTAACAAAATAATTATTCCATACTTCAAAAATAATGTTCTGCATAATGAGAGACATATTTATCCAATAACGATGAGATACTGATGAGAAGAGCATATGGAGAACAATATTGCTGCAATGAGCAGTGACAGAAATGCCAATATATGTTTCAAGAAAAGAACACACACCAGAACACTGACTTCTAAGCTTGAAATATAAACTGTTTTCATCAAACTGCCTGAGCATCAGCTGTCTTCATTGCAATTGGGTCCCTTTTAAGGGACATGATCATTTTCTGTTGGTCCTCTTTAATACAGGTGAGTTTCACCCTGACAAGCAGGAGCCACCCAAGCTACAAACAACTGGCACTGAGCCCCAAAGAGTTAAAACCAACTCTTTCTTGACCCATCACCAGTGTCAGCAGCAACTGGAAGCCTCGAAGAGCAGGCACCATCCAGGCATTGCAGTTACTTCAGTGGACATCAACAAGTCAAAGCAACTGCAGAGATGTGTCCAGAACGGGAACAGAACCAAAATGGGCCACTGATGCCTCCTCCCAACCGCAAGCTCCTGTCACCTTTCTCATGCCAGCACCAGTGGGACTTTGGGGGGCCTGATGGCTCATCTGGGAGGGCTGGACCTGCCCAGGATGGGGAGGGGGAAGCAGCAGCCCTACTTTGGGCAGTGATGAACCCCACCTGTCTGACATGGCTGTGAGGCTCCAACCTAGCACGTGCAACCCTTATGCTTCAATGCACAAACACAGCAGCTGTGCTGAGAGCTCACCACTGCCTCTTAAATGTACACATATCAGTATAAACCCATTAGAGTCAGCACATAAAGAACAAAAAAAAAAATCAAAAGACAGTCAAAATAACAACAGAGACAAGAGGAAAACCAATGGAGAAAGTGGCTAGGCATCTGGATAAGTTGCCATTGTGCCAGCAGAGCATGCTGGCATTTGACTTTACAGGTGTGAAGGCACAGGACATGGGCCCAAGCGCAGTTGCAGGAGGGAGACTGCAGGAAGGATAGGGATGTGTTAATCAGCAATAATAAAAAAAGCTGGTTGGAGATGCTGCAAGATATAGCATGATTTAAAATATTTGTTTGGCCTTTTAGGAAGATGCATGATAGAGATTTCTTTAAAGCTTCTTGATGAAGATCAAAGTAAAACCGGAAGCAACATCTAAGGAAGAAGTAATGTAATCTGGAGGAGATGGAGAAGGCACCTTAAAAACCACCAGACACACCTTTGAAAGGGGACAAAAAGGGGACTGCAGACATGAGTTACCGGTCAGAACCCAAAACTCCCTCATCCCAGGCACACATGCACCCCTTGGCAGCACCATCACAAAATGAAAGAGCAGCTGAGTGTTTCTGGAGAAAATTCACCTAGAAACCCCAGGAACAGAAACTGTCAGAAGCTTTGAAAGGACCTGGGACGGGGAGGAATATATTCAAGAGGGATTGTACACCAAAGCAGAACCAGAGACATATGATTCAGGGATCAACATAAAAGGAGAAACAAAGACTAGGATTCGAAGTGACTTAAAATGAACCAAGAGATGTGGCAAATAATAAGAGAGTCTATAAATACATTAGAAGGAAAACCAGACCTATTACAGAGCATGAGAAAGGCTGAATTCTTCATTGCCTCATTTCATAGCAGTGAGCTAGGACCAGATAATGGGGGCATATTTCACTTGACACACAGGATATGCAAGTGCAGGTTAGATGGAGCAAGGGAAGAACAGAGCAAACACATCAGTCAGCCAAGTGGCTTCAAGTCAGCAGGAGCCACTGGAAATGTCCCTACAGTGCTTGGGAAACCACCACCAATCATTTTTAAACCATTAACCACTGCTATGCAGATGCCAGAGAGGCCAGGCCAGGTCTAAAAGCAATGAAAAGACCAAACACAGCACCCAGTTTCACAAAGGAAAGTGAGAACAGAGAAGCCAGAGTACTTCTAATACCAAAGTTAGAAGAGCACACTGCTAAAGGATTTCTAATCCTGTAAAAATAATGAGATTAGGAACAAAACACAACAAATGAATGCATCAAAAAGTCATGTCAAACTAGAGTAATGACTCTCTCTGACAGGGCATCTGTCCCAGCTGATAAAAAGGAAGTAGAGTAGTACTGATGACAGAGACTATCTTTAGAAAGGCTTTTAAAACAGCCCCACATGGCTTTTTCATGAGTGAACTACAAAAATAGCTTACGTTATCACAAGGGGAAAAAAAGGGTGTGTGAAGAAAGGTGGAAAGGTGTAAAAGTGATTAAAAAAAACCAAACCCTAGCCTATCTAGCCTACGAAGTTACCAGCACCATGATGACAACCTGCAAAAGCTTATTGATTTTGGGAATCACAAACCTTTGAGGATCAGTGAAAGATGGGAGAGTGCCTGATCCATGCTTAGTATTACACTGATGACTTTGGAACACACCACTGGCATCCTCACATGAGTTAAAGACCAAAATAGTCTGAAAGAAAATAATTTATGTACTGAATCTGACTACTTTCCTGTAAGGCTAATGGCAGCAGGAGTGGGGACCTCAGAAGTGAAAAGTGATGAGGAAGATGTGGGTTAGGCAGCAGGAATGAAGCAGCATGGGGTCTGATGAATTTCTGTAGGATAAAAAGCTGGAGCTGTTCTGCCTTCTGCAGCACCAGGAACAGGTAAACAGCATATTATATTTAAGTTTGGGATTCATAGTTTTTTGAAAAATATGCATTAAAGAGCATCAAGAAGGGAGAAGAAGAACAACAGCAGCTTTAGAAAATGGGACCAGTGTAAAAACATTTAAGGAGTTGGATTTCTTTACCCAGGGAAAGGGAATAGAAAGAATGGCTGATAAGAGCCTTGCAATACATTCAAGCTTCTTGCAGACAGAAAGTAATTAAGCATTTGCTAACAGTGGAGCAAGAACTTGATTGGCATCAAGTGGGATTTAGAGTAGACAGCATATCAACTGTAATGACAGTCAAGAAGAGGTTATCTATAGCTCTTTGGAATCATCACAGGACACTTACATACTGATAAAAAAGCAGCAACAAAATTCTCTGCTTGCAACTTTTATAAAGAATAAGATACTAAAATTTTGTCGATTTTGCTGCCCCTTCCACTTGGGTTGACCATGTTTGAATTCACAAAATGTGTATATTTGCTTCTGTTTCAGAGCACCTGGATGCAGAAGGTGACATTTTAATCTCCTATTTACCTTAGATTTCTATGAGTCAATGTAATTACCTGTCTGTTTTGCTCTTTGAACTGGGGGTTTCACACAGCAATAAAACCCAGAATCACTGCCATTTCTGCTGCCCCACTTACTCGCAAGGAATTGTGAGGAATCTGACTGACCGGCTTCCCTGAAAACACCAGATCAGCTTTTGGAGGTCATAACACTGAGAGCACCCCAAGGCTACCCTAATTTCTGAACAGGAGAAGAAAAATCAGGCCACCATAACATATTTTGGCTCATTTTTTCCTGTCCTGCTGATCCAAGCAGTTTTCCCCAGGGGCAAACATGGATTTACCAGTGGAAGAAGGAAACTGCATTTCCCCACTAATCTCTCCAGGTATGGGGTGCAGTTGCTGCTGCACCCTCCCCTGCATCCAGAGTGAGGGCTGGCTCTGCCCCTCTCATCCCCCACTGCCAGGATTCATCCACCAGCTCCAAAAGTAGCATTGATTACAGCCCCTGCCCACCACTCATGTCAGTTCCTGCAGATGGCTCCCGTTTGGAAGAGCTCACATACACAAGCTGGCAAGCACACACCTCTCTGAGAGTGCTGGGTGTAACTACAGAAATCCACAATTTAACCCAAACCTGACAGTTATTTTATTCATTTAAAAAACCCCAAGTGCCATCACAAAGAAAACCCAAAAGGTGAAAGCAGAACTCCTGAAAAATACAATAAACTGCTTCTCATAACAGACTTCAGCAAACCATTTGCTCACAAAAAACTTTTATTCTGCACAAATACTGCATTGTAGGAAGGTAAGGGGAACCAGAAATAATACACAAATAACTTAATAAATCCGTATAGTGAGAAGCAACAGGGAATTACAAGAAGGAGGCAGAGGAGGAGAAGGAAATGAAGAAACCCAGAATGGAGAATACAGCAATATCCCACAGATGTTGGTCATGAGACAATTGCATAGAAACACACCCAACTTCACCCTCCTTTCCACATTTCACTGAAAAAATCGTGACAAAAAAACCAAAACCCACAGCAAAACTGCTTGTAGTTTGATTAAAACCAATTGATAAGTATTTTATTCAGAAACTCAAAAGGCAAGAAACAGCCCTCAATGGCACAGGCTGATTTTCTGCAAACAAGTGACTTTGATTACTTGGGTTACATTTACATGAGGTTTTGACCTTTCTAAATTGCTCTGGAGCCAAATGTTCACATGGGGCTCCCTGTGCACCATTCACTATTTAAAAGTTGTATTTAATGTCACAGAAGCTCAGTGTGCTTCAGGCATCACATCATTAAAGTTCATATTCTCTTATATCGAGCAGAAAATAGAACTAATTCAAACTTTAAAAAAGAAAAAAAAGGAGTTGCACGGGGTTGCTGACACATGGCAGGTGTGCTACATTATCACACTACCCTCAGGCCAAAATACTGTAACACCTGTGAACAATATTTTTTGTTTCATGCAGTACCTAAATAGACTGCGCTCCAGTGCTCCCAAGCCGGTGACCTGCCTGACCTCACAGAAACAAGAGAATCAGACAGACAAGGTACAAATCAAAGCATCAAGCCCATCTCCTCCAAGGGCTTCTGACTCCCTCTGACCAGACATTTATCATTCCAGCTCAGGTGTTGGAAGAGCCAAGTAAAAGAAGTAAAAGCAAAAGAAAATTAAAGTAAAAGAAGTAAAAGAAAATTTGAACTGTAACTCAAAAAATTCCACTCAACTTTTCTGATTTTTCTTATTAACTGGAATCCAGCAATGAAAATACTTTTTTTTTGCTTTATTTTACTGAATAGTAATAGAAAAAGTAATAGAAAAAGTCATAAAGGACTGCTCACTGATAAATTAAACCCTCCCCTGCTTATTACTTGCAAAAGCAATGTAGCAGAATAAATTTTTGTTTGGGTTTGTTTGGACGTTTTTTTTTTCAGTGACTGGTTATTTTCCCCCCATTTTTTATGTTTTGGAGGGAATTCACTGTTACATTTTTGTAACTTTTTTTTCTAATCCAGTGTGGTTCTGAGATGGAAGAAAGGAAGAGAGACATTTTGCAGCCAGCTGCCTGATGCCTCTTTCAGCTGGCCACAGCCATTCCCAGTTTCCACCACTGCTCCTTCCCAGCAGGACACAAATCAGCACTGCAGCTGCAAGCTCTGCTCCCAGCTCCCAGCCCTGGCACAGGCTTGCAGGCACTGCTGCCCTGCAGCATGCTCAGCTTCAGCAGGTTTTCCACAAACCTCCCCAGGACTGAGCATTTTAAAAGCAAATTTTAAGGGGGTCATGAATCATTTATTCTCGGAGGCAGACATCTGACCTAGGTCATGCAAGGCAGCAGTGGCTTCCCCCCCAGTATCCCAGAGCAGTGCCTGCTCTCCATCACTAGGAGCTCCAGGTGGTCCTCAATGCTGGATTGAAATAATTGAGAAAACTTCAAAAATTCAGGCAGATGCAAAAAGAAGGAAGAAATCACAGGACAATGAAAAAAAATAGAGAGGAACCACCCTGAGTTCATACTGGGTCCTAGTTAAATAAAGGCAGCTCTTTGTCAGGAAAGCCATTATGCTGAGGCTTGGGGACAAAAATGCTCCTACTTCTTCTTTTCCTTTGGTTCCTTCCTATACTAACATTAAATTTACACCCTGTATTTCAACTTTTGAAGGTGCTAACAGACAATGGATGGTGAGACATCATGGCATTTTGAGTCATACTAGCTTTTGTTTTTCTGAAACAGGTAATTCATTTTCTATTTAGATTTTAATCTCTTGGGCATTCAAGTCAGTTTCGAACATAAAACACATCTTGCAATATCAAGTAATAGACTTTCCAGTTTGGAGCACTGCATCAGGAAACCACTGGCTCCCCAAACAAATTAAAATCTTGTGAGCCTAAACAACCAAACCCATGGCATCAGACAGCTAGGTTTTTATACCTAAACTCTTCTGGGATCTCCACAGTCCCCAGAGCTTTAATTACCTGCTACAGATTACAAAAATACCATTCAATTGGCACCAGCAGCTGGCCCATGACACGTGTGTTTCAGGTTACTCTGTCACTGCAAAAACATTATCCCAACATTTTCTGAAATTGCAGTTCAACATCTCCCCCCCTAAAATTCAAATGCACATACCAGCAGTCAGCCCTAACACCTCATAGACACCAGCTGTAAAATCATGTGTTGAATGCAAACCAAGATCTGAGGACGGCCCGAGATCAGGGACTTCTAGGAACAAATTGGTCAGAGTGGAAATGCATGAACAACAAATGTATTTATGGTGGGTATAGACATCTGTAGAGCAATCTCACTTAGACAGAAAGCAGGATTCTCTTCCAGAGTCAGTTACATTTGGATTACATATTTTAGAAGCATTTTAATTACATGTTTCCAAACCAGGGGAAGCTCGTTCACACCTCCCAATGCACACTAGTTTAGTCCTTAGAGTGCTTTGCATGATCAGCTCTATAAGGAATTAAGAGCAAGCTTTTGGTGTCTTCATGTAATATCCCAGTAAAGCCAAAATCTTTCACCATCTGTGCAGCTACACTAAACTACGAGGATTTACAGAGCAGCATCCAATACAGCCTGACAAAGAAAATAGCTATCTTTAAAGAGGCTCTAACCCTTTTTACCTTTTAAACCCTGAAATGCGCCACATACAGCTCCATAGTAATTACATTATATACTCCTGACCCAGTGTTATACTGGATTATGCTGTCTCTGAAGATGGATGTCACCAGATCTGGCAATTCCTCTGCAATGCATGTATGACCTTCTTGGAGTTCAGACACATAGAAATGACAGCAGCTCAGAGAGGACAGAAGGGGTTGAGCCAATTGGGACAGACAGGTGGCCTAAAGAGTCCCCACAAGACAGTGGCCAGGGGAAAAAAAAAAAAAAGATGACAGAGAAGGAAAATAAGAAATCAGAAAGTTGCAGTAATGCAGCTTAATCACAAAAAAAAAAAAAAACAGTAAGAGGAAGAGGGACTGGACAAACTCTTGCAGCAGAAAGAGGAAGAAAAGCTCTTTTGCAGCTTTTAAATCACCAAGATTTCAAAAGAGTAAGTCACATAAATCTAGGTTACTCAACAGAAAGTGAGCATTTTAAATTATAATAAAAAATATATTCTGCATCAAATTGATAATTTGAGAGGAGACATGAAGGTAATTAAGCTAGATAGTACAATTCCCAAACTCTGGAACAAATTACTCTAAAACCTAAATTATTTCCTTCCCCACATACTTTTCCTTAAACATACTTTTCCTAAATGTTGGCGTGTGTGTTTTTAAGGCTACAAACCACTAATTATGTTGCTACAATCTACCTTAATTTAAGGGAGAATGCTACAATTCAGAAAAAAAGTGAAAGACTTTGATACCGACCCTATTCGGTGTGGTGAGTTTCGAACTTGTCACATGTGCTAACGAGGTAAGTGCCCAAATTAGTGAAAGAAGTCCACGAACTTGCCTTTTGCCATCTTTCCACTTGATCTTGCACAGGACCCATACAAGACTCTCTGGCTGAGTGACAAAGGACTGCTGTGCATGGTACCTAATGATTATTTTATGCCAATTCATTTTCTTCAGTACCCTTCAGGTCACAGCATGTAAAATTCAACTTATTTGCATTCCTCATTATGTGGTCGTTTGGGTGGAAAAAATAAAAGTTAAGTGGATAACTGTCTCACTCCTTACTGGAAAGATTTGCTCAAGAAGGCATTTATAATTTCCAAGCTTAACATATCAAACTTTGATAACTTAGTGCACGATTCAACCATCTCAGGAGCTAATAAACACATAGGAAGCACAGTTACTCCCTAGAGCATCATAAATGGTAACTCAACAACCACAAGCTTCTTTAGACCTATGTCTGATGCCAGATTAACAACAGAGTCACTTTACACCTCTCCTTCCCCTCTTCTGCTCACTCTGCAGTCTGTTTTCTATGGGGACACAAAACTCCATGCCAATATTCACAGGGCCATTACATCTGAACTGAAAAATGAATGAGGTAATCCACCCCCCTCCCTGGATGTCATGAATACTCCAGGGAAGTGGTACCACGCAGCTGGGTTCCAACCCATTTTGCTCTCTGTTACCTTCATTATATGCATGTGTTTTGCAACAGCTGGGGCCACAGAAACTTTAGCCTCAAGAAATCATTGCTTTAAAGGTTTGCAAAGAAGCAAGAAACCAAATAATTCTTCCCTCAGCTCCTGAATTACATTAATTATCCCTACAGCATCAGCCACCAGTTTCTTTGAGAGATATAGACATACAAACATGCCAAAAGCACCACCACAAAACAAGCACATCAGATATATCTTACAGATCTTAATTAGGGATCTTCAATGCTCCATGGTCCCTCTCCCAGCCCCCTTTGTCTAAACTCTACCTGACATATATTTATGTGACCTGTTAGTTAAACCCCACAATGGTGATGTTTACATGTTCTTATTGCATTGGTTCCCTAGCCTTACTGTTTAGGAAAATTTTCCCAAATGTCTGACCTAATTCTTCCTTCTTGAAATGTCCTGAGTTCTCCTCACCCTGATGACAGTGGATGCAGAGCATGGCTCTGCAGCTCTCAGACGGCTGTTTGCCTGTCTCTCCTCTGCTTCTTCTGGCAATTCCTATTTTTAGTCCTCTCTCAGGCTCTTTCTTCTCTCCCCTATTCTCTTTGCCATCAGTTCACCTCCTTCCAGAGCAATAGCATCCAAACCCTACTTTCAGCTGAAGATCAACTGTGCTTACTGATGCTGAACAACTTGCAAGGACAGCTTTACATCTGAAAACAACACTTCTCTTCATGCCTCTAGCTAGCAGAGAGTTCAACATTTTCACCATATTGTAACAATTAGCAATTTATTTTAAACCTTTGATCCATTCATAATCCTATACTGTTTTCTCCACACTCCTGCCTAAGGATTTCCCTAGTGGACAAAAACTACCTTAGCTACATTGTATTAAACAAAAAGTGAGGAAAAAACCCCCACTTGATTAAAAACAAAATAATAGATATATATACACTTACAAATTCCTTTCTCTTTTGTTTGGTATAATTCAAAAAATTAAAGCATTTACTACCATACAAGGTCTAGTTTCAGTGACAAGAGTACACATGATTTATGTTATAACAACTGCAGCTCCCTGTATCCAGAGTACATTCATGCCCTTATACTCTCTTATTTATTAAAATATCAGGGAGTACTAATTGGAAACTTTTCCAATTTCACCTATAACTTCCATTCACTGCTGTCATATGCACTCCAGTTCCTGACAGGTCCTGGGGGACATTAGAAATTCAGCCAGGCTGACCCCCAGCATGTTTGCTGTAATGGTCTCACAGAAGCTGAAAACACCTCCCAAACCAGGCAGGAACTCAGCATTCTTGTCCACTCTCAAGAGCCACAGGGCCATTAAGGCGACCTGAGTGGCATTGCTGGCAGTGTCGTAACTTATTAATAAATTGAGAGCAAGCTCACATCTGCTAGGAAAGGAAAGTCTAGTCTACTTCATTTTACAGTCTCTCGCTGAGCCAAGCACATTAAAATATGTATTACCTCTGTCTACCTGTCACTTCATGTAACATGCTTAGGTGAACCCATGGCTGCAAGCCAGAGCCCAAACTGTTCCAACACAAGCAGTGCTTTTGGGGAAAAGTTATTTGCAACAGAAATGTCAGGTTCCTCTCAGTAGGCTGGCAAATGTTTGCCTCAACCCTTACTGAACCAAAAGTTAAATGGTGAGGAAAGACTGCAATTTTAGGTTAATCTGGGCATCATAATACACTCGTGAAATGAACTACATACTCTGCCTCAACAGCGAAAAAATGGAAAAATCAAGAGAGATTGAGACTGATTCCTTTAACATGTATTTTAAGAACAATTTCGATTCTGGTTTCTCAAGAGGGACCAAAACCTCAACCTACATCACACCACCATGGAGATCTCTTCCTACCTTTGGTACTGACAGTAAATGTGCCATGGGGACATGAAGCCAAGTAAGGGCTGACAGACCAAGATAGGATCCTGGTACATTCCAACCAAGTGGTAGACAATGGCTGGCATTCAGACAACTGAAAACTTGCAGAGAAGCTAGTTCAAGCTGGCTTAAGTGGATGCAAGTGTGGACTTGGATATTTAGGAGTTCTTAAGAAGAAAAGCAGCTTGTAAATATTTCAGGGTGGGGTTTTGAGACTTTCTTTTTTGTCTAATCCATTAGTACTAAACAAGACCAGGAACATGGCAGGGTCATGTGTGCCCAGAACTGCATCTAAGCCTCAGAATTACAGCTGTAATTAATGGGTTTTCCAAGGGGTGGTGGGAGGTTGGGGGAGGAGGGGAGAAGAATCAACTGAAGAAAAACAAAAGAAAACTGAAACCACCCAGAAACACACAGCAGCCTGCAGATGAAGAAACTTAGAGATTTCTTCTCTTGCTCACACGCAGGCACACAATCAAGGGCACAGCTTCCAAAACACACACATTTGAGGTTCTTCCCTGTTTAACCCCATTTACAATCTTTTACAGTCTTGTAAAAGCGTGCTGCCTTCAAAAAGATGAGGATTCTTTTTATTTCTAATTATTTCAGCTGCAGTTCAGCACATCACTTGACCTGCACTGACATAACCTTAAGTGACACAGGCTCAAGAGTGCAGCTTCACCATCCCTAAAGTAAGATGCATTTTATTAGGGCTTTTCCTTTTTTCCTTTTCCTCTGCTCACACTTCAGATGACAGGAAATGCCTGCTGTGAATTTTGCCCAGCATTTTAAATAGCACATGAAGCGCATTCTGTCCAATGCCAGACAGCTTCCCATGGACTGCAAGTTCTCCAAAAACAAGAGGTCTAAATACCTTTGTATTTGGGGCTGGACCAGAGAGGGAGTCCCTGTGTGCCACTGCACCCACCCAGCACCCACTCTAGCCAGCAAGGACAGAAAATACCATCGGCAGATAAAAAATCACTTCATCACCCCGCTCCAGGTGTAACCAAAACTGGCAAGCACTCAAAAGCTCCCAACTTTTTATGAAGATCATAAAAAATGATACCACCCTATACACCATAGCCCTACATTCATTATGGTTGGTCACATGCAAGTAAGTGCAGACAGACTGAATTATCAGCTTTTTGCAACCACCTCTGTCTTGTAACACCCAGAAGTCTCATAGGAAACAGTTTTACAGCTTACCAAACTAAATATGTTTTTGTGCACTGCAGGTTTTAATTGTCAATGAAGACAATGCACAGCTATAAATCTACAAAATTTTTATAAATAATGCACATGTCCGAATTAGTTTAATTTTAATGGAGAAGACGATTTTCTGAGTTTATTCCTATAATACTGTGGCCATAGCAGTCTGTAGGGCACAGCAGGTCTTCTGCTGCGGCTGAATAAAAGGCAATTTTAAAACTCACATACAAGAAGGATACTCTAAGAGTAGAAACAACAACAAGCCATGATTGCACATCTCTTCTAAACACACTTCATACCAAAAAGGCTGGATTTTTTGTTTGGGTTTTGTGGGCTGGTTGGGTTTTTTTGATTGCCTTTAGGGCTTTGTTTCATGGGTTTGAAGAGGTTTCTTGGTTTGTTTTTTTTTTGTTTTGTTTTGTTCAAAAGATGGCTTATGTTATCATTCTGTGTCTCTCAGAGAATGACATCTGGTTACTGCAGAAAGCAGTTTTTTGTTAGAAAGCAGACTTGTTAAGTCATGTATGCACCTAACAAGCTTAAGTCTGGCACACATCGCTTCCAACTCCTCTTCATTCAAACAAAATTTATATAGTGAAAAACCTGTGCCACAGAAGAAAAAAAATGCTATTTAGCTATTTTCAGAACAGACTGAATGTGCTTGAATGAAAAAACCTAAAATGAGTACCTAGGAAAATGACAGAGAGGGAAGAGTGATTCAGTCTTAACACTTTGTTTGCTGTAACCATTCTTGCTCTTTGCACTGTTACAAATCTCAGCAGTGGTGCCTGGCTTGTACAGCAGGATTTATGGGTACACTGAGCAGATGCAGAACTATTTCCCAAAGCATCACTTTCAGAAGCAAAAGGATTTGGAGCTTCCTTCAAACTGCAGATGTGGGTGTACAACACAAGATACAAAGTGCTTACATGCCCTACACTCTGTGCCATGGGTTTTCTAACTTGTTTTTATTCACAGGCATTTACTATCTGGGACCAGAGAGAAGCCAGTGCAAGGCATGAGGATGTCATGGCCTCAGCCCAAACATTTCATTGTATGGACCTTCTTGTCTCAGGCCAATGCCACTCTCCTAATGAGGATATGAGTGCATGCTTCTCTCCTGGTTTATATTTATCCCTGGCCCAGGTGCTGTCTTTCAACAGCAAACACAAGCTCGCCTGTGCTGAGGACTCTGAAACTGAAAGAATTTCCCCCCCCTCCACATGTGTGAGATGGTAAAATGAATTCACACAAACTGATGTCACGTGCCAACAAACAAAGGCCTGGAGTTCTTGAATGTTCAAAGCCAGCATATGTTTGTCCCTGTGCTTATGTTCTATATGTACTTTGCCTCACTGAAGCCTACAGCAAACAGCTGTCATTAACATTCACCCCTTCTGCTAACACTTTCCTTAATCCCTAACTGACTTCCCAGCCTATAATTAAACTTTCCAGCTGCCTTACTCAGAGATGGCACCAATATCCATCATTTATTTCTAAGTAGTCCTGAAAAAGCTCTTT
Organism: Petroica traversi; assembly: GCA_025920805.1. NCBI lineage: Eukaryota > Metazoa > Chordata > Aves > Passeriformes > Petroicidae > Petroica > Petroica traversi. The sequence continues at coordinate 12,479,359 of JAHLSL010000019.1, forward strand.
TTCCAATTTTCAAGACCATGAACTAGAACCAAAGCTTCTTACCCTTACAGGTTTTAGGCTAAAAACTTTCCATTCACTTGCAAACTGTCTCATCTCTTATCGGGGAAATTAAATGGCCAAGTAGTATTATCTTAACAATTAAAATAATGCATTTTTATAGTGCCAATAGCTGGAATGCAAAGAGCTTGAAAATTGATGCATAAACACTGCGTGGGTTTACACATTTTGTATGGAAATTATACTAGAAAGAGCTGTATAACCAACAACGCTTACAAAGCTGTTTGATTCAAGCCCAAAGTTTAAACAGGAGCCTGAATTAAAATATTGAAAGACCTAATATCTTACTTTAGATTGCAACAGTAAATTGGGGTTAGCACTTCATTCTTGAAAATGTGTTTTTCATATTCTTGTAAGAAATTACTTGAACAGCAGAGCTGGTTGACAACATTTCCGTCTGGCACTATTCTTGCAGTGTTCAAGAGGACTTGATATTTTATAAGAAAATTACTGGCTTCACAGCTGTAAAAGACAGCAGATTTCTCAAGCAAATGCTGTATTTTTTAGTAACATGACATAACAAGACCCTGAGGAAGCTGAACAAAGCAAGTGAAGGCACTGTAACACCCAGGGGACACAGAGCGTGGGGTTGAAAAGGCCCATCATCCACAAGCCCTTCAGATCCAGTTCAAGAAAACTCCCTCAAAACAGCCACAAAATCCTGTAAATTTTGTGAGGCCCAAATGTCTGGGACACCTGCTGAGCCTCTGAGCCTACAAAGTTCCCCTAGTCCACACCTGAAGGCTGGAGAGACATGTACATCATCCTCAATCCCAGAGCTCTACAACTCTGCACACCAAAACCCAGGAGCCTGTATCTGCAAATACTGTCTGTTAGAGAGTAAGGCAACATCTGCTCGGCTGCTGAAGCACTATCACTGAAAACAGCAAGCAGGCTCCACTCATAGTACGATTGGCAAGTGCCAGCTGGCAACTCTGACAGCCCACAGCCTGCAGATGAAGACTCTGGGATGATCAGAATCAGCTACCTCAGTGCCTCCTCAACATGTTCTGGAGTCACAGCATGCTTTGGTTTTGCCTTTTGCCTCACATGGCAGAGAAAAATCGAGTGCTAAGATGCAGCCTTCAGGTTTATGGAATTGCAGGCTGGTTTCATAGGGTATGAGGCTGCAGCCTTGCTGGAAGTTACCAGCCATTTAAACAAAGTGGGGGCACCTTCAGGAAAGGAATGCATTGGTTTTCCATGTTATACTACTGGTTGAGGTTAACAATTTAACATTACGCCTTTAATGGATTTAAATAAATGCGCAGGATTTATCAGCTACTGTAAGGCCATTTTGGAAAGCTATCAGATTAATCATTCAGGTTTTTTCAGGTCTAAAAGCATCAATTCTCAGAGAAGAGATCATGCCAGACAGGTGCAAAAATTCAAAGCCTGAATAGTTATGGCTTGTTCCCAGCAGCAAGGCCAGAAGGTCAATATTTTAAGTGAAAATGAATACACTTTCAGTTCTCTCTAAACTAGAGGTGAAACTTTTCTCCCTTCTTACATTAAACATATAATTTTAAAGATAGGTTTTGAAGACTGTGTGTGACACTCTTAAGCTTCAAATACGTATGTGTTGAGAGGTTAGGGGAACATGAAAACAGTGTTTCATTGAAACCCGTTTGTCATTTTTAATCACAGGATAACTCTAGAAGATGTGTGACTGATGCAATTTAAATTTTCACCTGACAAACTGAATTATTCATCTTGGTGGTGCCTACGACAAAAGACCAAGGCAGAGCAGTCAGTCAGTCAGTCATCAGCCCCAGGAGCTACTCACAACATCCTTGAGAAGGGGAAGCCACATCTTGCACCACCACAGGGTGAAGTCCTGCTCCTTGCAAGCACAGCACCCAGCAGGGCCCAGGACCTCGTCCTTGTCCCCACTGCTACTCCTACCTTTTGTTTTCCAAAGCAGGGGAGGAACCTGGGCAGGCCCACTGATAAGAAATGCTGTGGTTTGCAAGGAAGGTGACAGAAACAAAGCTGAGGGCTTTACCTACACCTGGAAAGAGCTGTGTGTTCTGTACTTATGGCTCTGACAGGGAGGACTAAGGAGTCTGAGGAACTTTTTATTTCAAACTGAATGAAAACTTCACCTGTTGCCAGCCACTACTTCATTTGTCAGTGATGGGTCCCAAGGGAATTGCCTGAAGTTGTGTCAGGGGAGCTTTTGGTTAGATATTAGAAAAAGGTTCACCCATAGGGTGGTTGGGCACTGAAACAGGCTCACTGGGGAAGTGGTCACAGCACTAAGCCTGGCAGATTTCAATAAGTGTTTGGACAACTCCCTCAGGCACATGGTGTGATGATTGGGCCAGGAATTGGACTCGATGATCCTTGAAGGTGCCTTCCAATTCAGCTTATTCAATGAGGCTGTGAAATACTCCAAGCTCACACTAAGTTTTCAAGGAATTGCCCTTTTATAACTGAAGGCACCTGTTATAATGTCTCACCACCCCAATTCTGGAAGATACCACACATTTTGCAGAACTGTTATTGTAAACAATGCTATATATTACTCTTATGCCCTAGTTTTGTACCTCTCTAATATTAGATATCAATAGTTTCCTCATTGCGTGCCTAACCAGAGTTGAGAGAGAAATAAAGTTCTAAAAATTTCCACAGAGTTCAATAAAATGGGATTTCCATACATCAGAACTTCAAAATAGTAGGTTAAGAGTAGGCTATCCAAGGTCTTAAAAAGAAGAATAAATGCAACCAGAAAGCAGAGCTCCTTGCCTGGAAATTTAAAGATGTTGGGCTTAAAGATGAGATTAGTCAAAGAGTGAATTCTGCTCAGCCCACATCTCCAGAATGTTTTCAAGTAGGAAATAATTCCATTCATTATGTAAACTCTTATTCAGACTCTTGTTAATGTTTGTGCTATCCCTTCTGAATTTCTGGACAATTTCTTTCAGGCTCAGCAGCCAACATTTAATTAAGAAATATTTAACAACTAGTGTTTTTTAAACAACGTCACGTTTGCAGAAATAATTGCATATCACATCAACTTTACAAAATCAAAATAGAGCCAGTGGAAACCAGATACAAAACACATGCTTTCAGCTGAGCTAGCTGTGTTTAGAAAATGAACAGACAATGTATTTCCTTGGCTGAGACCTTGATCTGTTTGCCAAATCCCGTCCTGCAGAGCTTTTTCTTCTTACAACAACATTCCAGGCGCAGAGGACACTATCAAGGAAGCACACTCACAGTTCTGCAGGTTAGGAACAATGATAACCTTGGCGTGCCTTAAAAGAAAGGTAGCAAAGCATTCTCAGTAATGTACATAATGTAGTATGTAGTCAATGTATCTGTTTTATCCCTTTATAACTGCTCGGAAGCCAGAGAGAGATGGGTATCTTCTTATGCAATTAAAAAGTTTATAACATAATGCTTTGTTGCCACATCTTCTAGAGCACTTTTTTACTTAGAAAAAGAAAAAAAAGCACAGCAAGATTTCCTACAAATCTATAGAGATATCATATCGATTTCCACAGCCTGGTTAAATGAAGGAGGCATAACTACACTGAGGGTGTTCTTCAAAGCAACATCATAGGACCAGAAGGTCATAGGGGGCATATTTTTTCATACCAGTTATTTTGCTTTTAGATACAAGAAACACTGGGTAGATTTAGAAAGGGGTGCTTAAGAGGATGGAAAATGCAGGATGCAGGGAAACAGAACAATAAATTGCAATAAGCAAACTTCTACTGGGGAGAAGTAAGTGGATTCAGAACAAGCAGGGATGGGGAAAATACAGTGATCATGTCTGCACAACAGATAGGTAAAAACAAAACTGGAGCTTGAGAGGGAGGCAATCCAAAGCTACATAAAGAGTCTGCTTTAATACAGACATTCCTGTTTCAGAAGCTGCTGGTATCCTTCTGGTCAGTGCAACCATCTTGCCCCCAAAACCATGCAGTTTGCCCTGTACTGACAAGAGATATTTTATGTCTGTTCCTACAGCACAGCAATGGGAAGTTGGTAAAAATTTAAAAAGAAAGAACTTTTTTTATTCTCAACTCTGCATCTTTAATTCAATCACTGTCCCCTAGGGCTAAGAAAAGGACTGGCTTTAGTGCTCTGCATTATCATGTTGGCAGAGAACCTACATAGAAAAATGCAAGTGTAAGAGAAACAGCTTCAGGTTCATGCAACTAAGAATAAGTCAAGAAATCTAAGTCATGGAAGTAGCAGATGAGGATAGAACACTTTCAAACCTTAAGTGTGAAATTCTGTGTGGTTGGGCTTCACAAGAACTGTGGTCAATGGGTAACAGACCAGAAATAACATTAGCACTAACACTTAGAGTAAGGTCAGCTTTTCAAGCAAGTTTAGTTTAGCTTTCGAGCAATTTAGTTATATCAGCATTTCACCATCACAATAATTGTGTGGCATATTTAGTTATGTGCAAATAAAAATAGGCACATTATTTATTCAGACAGAAAGCCTGTCTGAATTTATTTAAATATATTGATGAAAGGAAGTGGGTGCTGTCTTTTCTCTCCATCTTGGAAAATTGGTGAGGGCAGGAGCATTGTCTGTTGTTTCTGCTTCTCCAACCCAGGTGTGAAGGGATCCCCAAGAGCAGGATAAAGTGAGACAAATCAGCTGTTCATGAAATAGGGTGGCATGAAAAGTGGCTGTGGGTGGTAGTTTGTTGTTGCTTGTTTTATTTCTTTCCCAAAATGTCTACTATAGCCCATGAATAGATGATTATAATCCACAAATACGAGTAGTGGCACTGATGACAGGACTGAACACAGAAAGCAAACCAGAGTCAATAGCAGATCTAAGCTGGCACAGAGCCTGTACCCAACCTCTGTTTGCTGCACTTAGCACACTACCCCTGCAAGTAGCTGATGAAACCCCGACAGCGTGCTGGCACAGTATTAAAGGATCCTCCTAATTGCCATGCCTCAAATTCCAGCCCTAAGCCTGCTAAGAGAAAGTCTGAAAAACTCTTTAATAAATCATAGAAATCAGAGATGGAAATTAGGTCATGTCACCCACGCCTCCTATCTGCACCATGAGTTTGTTACCCATGCAGTGCTGCTGAGTGCTCTGTCTCGACGACTCCTAAATGATTCAAGTGCTGAGGTTTCTCCCAATTCCCCAGGCAGGCTGTTACACAGCCCAGTGAGCATCATCATCCACAGGCTTTTCACTGACCAGCCTCATCCTCTCCGTACCAATTTTGCCTCTGTCCCATTTTGTTCTGTTTCTATTTATACCTTCCTCTAGCTCCCCCCAAATCTGCTCTTGATGCTACCTCAACCACTATCCGGCAAAAATTGTTGCTCAGGAAACGTTCTTCTGCCTCTCCTGTAATACTGCTGTAGTGTGCTGCTATTTTTAGGAGAAAAAAAGGAGGTGGTAAGGGAATGAAATGCTGCCAGCTCCAGCTGTACAAGAATAATGCTCCAGTACAGTGGAAACTACATTATAGTGTTTTTCTTTAAGCACATATAATTGACCAAAACCTTAGTCTTCTGGAATGATCTAAGTAGGACAGACAGAAGAAACGGAAAAGACAGATTCCAAGGTTAAAAAAACCCTGGTCATCTCACTTCACCTTCCAACCCCACAGCTGGGCCCCTCCTTCCAGGGCTGTTCTTGAGATTTTACAACAGCACTTGCCTAGTGAGACACAGGGTTAAAGTAGCCATGTACTGCCATTATCCTAGAATAGTTTAGGTTGGAAAGGACCTTAAAACTCATCCATTTCTCACATCCCTGCCATGGACAAGAACACCTTCCACTAGACCAGGTTGCTTAAAGCCCCATCCAACCTGGCCTTGAACATCAGGCCTTTGGCAATGCTCTCAGGCACATGGTGTCAATCTTGGGGTGCTCTGCAAAGGTCCTGGAGATGGGAGTTTATGGTCCTTGATGGGCCCCTTCCAATTTGGTATATTCTATGAGTCTATGACTTTAAGGGATGGGGCATCCACAACTTCTCTGGACAACCTGGCTATCCCACCTATCACCACACACGTGCCACACTCCTTCTGTTAGCCTACTTCACCTGAAATGTCCCAATGTGGTCTTCTCCACGCTGAACAACCCCAACTCTTTTAGTCTGTCTTCACAGCAGAGATGCTTCAGCCCTCTGATCACATTCATGGCCCTCCTCTGTACCTGCTCCAACAGGTCTGCACTTCCTGTACTGGGGTCCCACAGCTGGAAACAATATTCCAGGTGAGGTTTCAAGAGAGCAGAGTAGAGAGAGCCACATTCATCAACTGGCTGGACACATTGCTTTAGATGAAGCCCAGGATGCTGTTGGCTTGCTGGGCTGTGAGCATGTCTTGCTGAGTCATGTTCAGCTTCCCTTCCACACACACATCCAAATCTTTTTCTTCAGGGCTGCTCTCAATCCATCTCTCAGCCTGTATTTGAGCTTGGGTTTGTCCTGACCCATGTGCAGGGCCTTGCACTTGACCTTGTTGAACTTCATAAGGTTCACATGGGTCCACCTCTCAAGCCTGACAAGGTCCCTGTGAATGCCATCCCCTCCCTCCAGCGTGTCAGCCACACCAAACCTCTTGGTGGTGTCAGCAAATTGTGCAATCATTACAAACGGATCAATTAAGAAACCTGCTTACAAGAAGCCACTGTGCCTTGGGCTATCCCCTCAACTGGAAGTGAGACCTGTGTTTAATGCCTGCTTCAAGACAAAGTGAATTGCTGACCTCCAAAAAGGCAGCTGCCCATCATTCTCCAACATCCCTGGCCAATGCCTGTGCCAGATGCCCCATACAAAGGGCTCTGTGCAACCAGTGCCTGGACTATTGAGACCATCTAGCAAAACTAAAACACCTGTGTGCTTTTCTGAGCACACACTTTTATACATCACCCACTACCTTTACCTTTATCAAACCTCATATTTACTGTCATGCAACATTAGTAACCACTACTAGGAACAAACTAGAGGTACCAGACCTCTTGCTGCAAATAATTCTCACAGGCAAGCACTGATGTTTCTTTGAATATATGCAAATGTTCACTTATGGACTCCATTGCAACTGTGAGACCCTTAAGTAATCACACCATGCTGGGAGCAGAGGGGCTAAGCTCTGTCTGCCCCAACAGTTGCTCTGCAACAGCAGTAATTTAATTGAAAGAAAACAGTGATAAATACAGTGCACCTGGTGAAGTAATCATTTCCAGGGTCCTCAGAAAGATTACAGCTTCCTGACCCAAGCTACAGTTTGTCTGGGTCAGATTCTGATACCTCCATCTAAACCAAACTGAGCCTTGCTTCACAGCCAGGCTTACCAATTTCTGTGGGAAGACTGGCAGATTAAGATACTCCCCGACGTGAGTCAGGGTGCAAGAACAGGTCTCTCAGTTAGTATAAACATATGTTTCCTAGGACTGGAAGAGCTGGGGTTTTTTCCTTCTTCCTCTTCTGTTCTTCACAGCCTGTTTACATTTGCTGGCTTATTAAACAATATTTTATTTGCAGCCAGTACATCCTAGGAAACCGGAGGTGTTACACATAATTGCCCTTAGATTCATAAGGACTAAACAAAGTAACCTCCACCACCAGGGAGTCCTGCTGCTCCACTGCTACCAGCAGTGTCAGGTTCCCTGGCTGCCATGAGTGGTGTCACCTCCTGTGACCAGGGAAAGGGCTGCTGGTGCACGTGGCTGTCTCCCAGGATTTACTCACGCCCTCCAGGGAGGTAGAGAATTTTGTGACTGAGCCTCTGCAAGGGATGAAGCTTTGAGGATGAGGAATATGAAAGAATAATCCCAGATGAGGAGGAGGAGAAGCAGGGTAGGTACTTGGCCACTTTCTTGGGTAAGGCAAGAATGGACAGTGCCAGAAGTTCTGGTTCCACCAGAACCAGCAGGGTTTCCACCAAGGAACCCAAAGACAAGGGGACTGAACCAGGGAAAGGGGATATGCAGGGGGAGCGATAGGCAGCAGCCTGACTGGAGGAACAGGACACAAATACAGAGCATAAGAAAACCACAGGCATAAGTGTGCAGGGACAGGGGTTTTCCCTACCTTTCACCCCAATGTTCATCAACAGGGCTCCAAACAGAAGCCCACCAGGGTCAGTTGTTCCCACCTCAAATTATTCCCTCACTTGCTATCTGCAGCCCATCTGGAAACAAAATCCAACGCCTGTTTTAGAAAAAAGGCTGTAGTAAAAGCCAGACAATGGGCACACGCTACACCTTGGTGATCCTAATTTTAACACAGCCCAAAACTAGAGTCATCAACACTCTCTGTTCCACATAGGAGCTTTTTTCTCTCAAGTCTCACCTAACAGAGCAATGCTGTGACTGCTTCCTCCTGTTCCGTTTGCCAATAAACATCTGTTTCATACAAATACATGCACATGAGCAGGTACTCAAAATTGTATCCTGCTTTTTTCTCTTCACATTCCCTTCCCCTTCCTGAAAATATTTTTTTATATTCACATATGCTTTCCATTTATTCTAGCCCTTTATCCCCCACACATGCTCTGAGTCCCCAGTTTCCACATTCTTCTTTAACCCTCTAAGCTGAAAGACTTTTCTCAGTGGGATCAAACATCTGGTGGGTGATCCTCATGCAGATTTCAGTACTTCTTTTGTTTCCCAGTTTGCCAACAGATCAGTTTTGATAGAGAGTGAAGCTACTGAAAAGACTTCTCTGTCTGTGACATAAAAAATATTTCCAAGATGTATAAAAGAAAGGTTAAAAACTGTAGAGGTCTATGTAGAAAAGCTTCCTTCCCCTCCACATTGTTTTTTTTTTTTATTTAAATTTTTGTGTATTTTAAAGCTTTCATTAATATAACCCTTTCATGTACTGCATCCCATAGGATCCAAATAGATGCATAATTTAATAGGTTATACTTTCCTTTTGCTTTTATCCACTTTATTCCAGAACAGCCAGCTCTGCTGATACAAAGACCAAGTAAAATTTAAAGATTTCATTTTCCTCCAGAGACAAAAAGCTGACAATTAATCAAATTGCATTATATCAGTTACTCAGGAAGGGTGCAGGAGGTACTGATTTTGCTGTTTATACAGCACACTGTCTCAGATTAAATCAGTTGTCCCAAATACTGACCCATTTCTGCTTTTCCAGAGGTACTCAGTCCTCAGCAATCCTCCCCAGCTTCCTCTGCACTGATGGTGATGGTGACAGCAATTGAGAATGGCAGGGGAGAGAGCAAAGGGCCTGTAGGTTTTTCTCTTACCGAAGCCAAGAAAAGTGCTTATGCTCTTCTTCTGCACTACCTGGCCTGTTGACTTTAAGAAATGGAGATCTTCCCAAAGAAAACAAGCCTTTCTCTTTGGGTGTTCCTGGCCAGCTATTTAGAGAGGAAGTGCTATATGTCTATTTACTCATTTAGACTTGGACCATTCCCCAACCATTATAAATAGCTAACACTGGATATTGAAAATTTAGAAAAATATGCTATAAAATCTAGCTAATCTATCATTCTTCCAGTGGTTCATCTCTTTAAAGGACTTCCTTTGTGCTACTGACTCAAACTGCTTAGTGATGCTTATTTAAGTCTAGTTCTGGGTAAACTCTTATACTCTACAACTTTTGTATCAAATAAGAACAATCCATCATGATTCTCCAAAATAAACACTTTTTCAGTCTAATTTTCATCTTAGTTGACAGCAATCCTATTTTTCAGTTATATGCATGCATTTATACTCACTTGATTAGAGAGAAATTTTGTTTGAACAAAACATTTGAACATTCGAACACTGCAGCCATAACATATTTCCTGTAAAAATGTGATAAATAAGATGCTAAACTACAAAATCCTAGGGCCATGCTTTCCACATTGAAAAAAACCACAATCCTGAAGACTCACAACAGCCCCCCTGCATGGACTGACCCTTCATTTTCAAAGCTCTACAAATTCTAAACATGCACTGAACACACACAGATTCTCACCCAAGGATGTATTCTGATGTGACAAAGTCACATAGTTTCACACTTTCGTGTTGAAAATGCTGTAGCTCAAGAAATAAAGCTGAAGCTTCATCTCATGAGAGACAAGAAGTCTTTTATAACCACTTATAAATGGTTTGATGTTTTCCCTCAGACAACAAGCGGTCATTTACTGGTACATGAGATTTCCATGAAACAAGTCTGAATGTCACCCACCGTGAATAACACATTTAACACGTTTCAAGAACTTTCTGTTAACTCAAGATCATGCCTGAAATACAAAGAAGTTACATTTTACATATTTTAAGAAAACAGCCATGCATAACCCTCTTGGAATTCAGAACCATGCATCAAACAACAAATATAACATACATAGGTGTGACCACTTTGCTGTGGGACAAACCTTCTATCACCTACCCCTCCCCAGATTCCAAAGAAAAATCTCTGAATAGCGTTTCTTTCTCATCAAAGACTAAATATTCTGTAGGTTTCCGCTACAGGCAATAACAGATTTCCCCCTCATTAAATGAAAAATTACATAAGTTGTTGTAGCTTCACCTTCACTTGCTCCTTCTCGGAAGAGAGAACAAAACCCCAACCCAAACCAGCCCTCTCCAGTTTTGGTGCAGCTCTCCAGCAGTCAGACACAGCCCTTCCCAGTGAGGAGCCGCCAAGGCGGAGGCGCAGGGGAGGCTGGCGATGGGTGCCACACCCTGCGCCCCCCCCCCCCCCCGCTGCTCCTCCTCAAGGCTAAACCTGCCCACCGCAGCAGCGGGCTCCCATGGGATGAGCTCCTGATGCGCATCCGACCAGCTCCTCCTCATATGGGGAAGCCTTCGGGGAGAAAAGGCCATCAGCTGCACCACTAACAGAGGGATGCGACTGCAGGCAATTAGTCTGGGGAGAGGCTGGGGCCATACTGCTCTGATTAAATAGAACCAGTGTATTTTTAATGTTTCCCGATATGTTTCGTGTTCTCTGCTGCAGCAAGCAGTTCTGCAGCATGCCAGCAGCTCAAGGAGCCTTCCTGTTCATGCAGTGCCATAAGGAATAAACTTCCAGCAGCTCTCACCCCAATGCGGTGCTCTCGGGCTCTCCCCTCCTCCCGATTGCCATGCAGGTCTTATCCTCACATTAGAGCTGAAACTTTCCAGCCCAAGGAGACCGGCATAGCAGTATTTGTCTATACTCTATTATGCATGTACACACTCAGAGGTGCAGCAGGACCAGGGAATTTAACATCAGTGATGCAGCATGATGATCTTGACCTTTTAATACTCTATGAAAGGACTCTTCTCCATAGATTTAGAGGGAAAGTATACATTCAGCTGTATCTGACCTTCACTGGTCAAAGCCTTATGTAGTTTGCTTATACTCTTATTTTTAATGGGATTTCATTAAACTTGCTTTCTTTATACAAACCTTTCAGCTTTCTATGGACAGGGACAATTGATGACAACACTAAAAGTAAAACAAAAAGGTGTCACTCAGCTCACCACACTGTGAAAGGACGGATGCACATGGGATACACCTAACCCAGAGCTTTTTTCCCTTTTTATTTTGGCAGGCGGGCCTTTGACTTGCAATCATTTTGACAGAGAAGTCCCTAAACATTGTAAGTAGTTTCCCTTCAACTTTGAAGCAATGTGCATGTTCAGTGGAGGAGATACTCTGCCTCAAACGGGCACACGCCGGAGAACACTGGTGAGAGTAACAACCGCCTTGACCCAGCGCTTTCCTCCTCCAGCGCAGCCCCGAGAGAAATTAAATTAAGCAGCGCAAGGCCAAACAGGGATGCTTTGCTACTGCGATCACCATAGGAGTGTGAGTTTTTAAGCTTCTCGCTATATGCCATGAAGTTTCGCCTCCGAATGAAAAGTGGGACAACCGAAAAAGACAAAATCCTATTCCACCCACCCGCACCGGTCCCTCTGTGGCAGCCCAAGGGCGCGGGGCCGCACCCAGGATGCGGGCGCCCGACGGACCCGCTCAGCCCGCACGCTTCTCTATCCCCCTTTCCCCACACACCTGGCCGAGCACCGACACTTCCACGCCGCGCTCCGCGGGGCCAGGAGTGGGGATGGGGGAGAGGCAGGGGTTCCAGAGCCCGTGCCGGGTCCGGC